>JAHZMV010001573.1:0-23616 GCA_027743765.1 Coecobrya sp. COE2
ACAAGCTACGAATTGTTTGCCTTGTTAGCTTTCAATGGGTGTTTCTTTCCTTTTCATTGACTTTTTCAGAAATTATGCTTTTTCTTTCAAGTGCCTTCAGGACTATTTTCATAGGTTGTACTGGTTGTAGGTAGGTATGTACATATATATTTGGTATTTTAGTGATCTAATAAAGTAATGAAAATTACTTTCTATAAACTACCACTGGCCCATTGCAGCAATTATGTTGAGTGAGTAAGTAATAGTAATGTACTAACAGTATCCTGCGATAGTTTTGTTTTACAGATATAAGCCAGTTGGGCATTTCAGTAGTTTCCAGTAGTTTCCATGGATTTGTATCTTCAGAACTGTCTTTTGCATAGGTATTAAGCTTAAGAAAAAAGAAACGAATGTCTATTGTTTCGGCGCCATGGAAACGGAAAAATATGTATAAATTTTGATGCGTAAAGCATCTCATATATCAGGTGAGATACATGTAATTCGAATCTACTAGTCGAAATTATGGAGATACCACAGATGAAGTAGGCATAAGTACTCTAGTCGGTGCTTTTTCAACAAAGCTGCTCTAACTTTCCATTAGTAGCCAGAAAGAATATAGATTGATTGAGGCGAGTATTACTGCACACCGGCAACAGTAGACAACCACACACACCGGTAGACCTGGCAATATTTGTCCAGATCATATTGCAAGTGGAACACTTTCGTTTCGTCTCAATTTCCTGTACGCTTTAGCAATTTTCATCAAATATTACAGTATTAGTAGATAGATGTCGAAGATTAGTCAACAGTCGACACTTGGTTTTAACACAATCCCACGAAATTAGTGTTCTATAAACACTACCTAGCTACTTGGCTACTAACACTACACATAATGCATCTTGTACAAGTTGTACACACATGGTTTATTACAAACACTTTACATCATTATCATCCTTTCTTCGTGTATTGATCGCGATTGGATATTATATAATAATATAAGCTCCTACATAGATAAAGTTTAAAACCAGGAAGGCGTAAGCGTAAATACGTAAGTAAGATAGAAAGTGTATAATAAGCAGAAAAAGAAATAATGGCAAGCATCTTTATTAGACCCAGTTAGTGAAGCAGAATATTTTATATCTGAAAGAAAACAAGCAGCAACTTTTATCAGCAACATGGGAGTCTTTTCCTTTTTCTGCTAATATGTAGTCATTCATCTCCCGATTTAAGGCTACTTCTATTCATCTCAATCCTTGTTACTTGAAAACATTGATGCACCTGTGATCTAGATTGTAAATAAAGTAAACCCATGTAATCATGTTGAGATGAGTTTCCTAGTATTGTAGTTTGCAAAAATAGATCTGCGTGGGTGGTCAGGAATTACTTTCTTTACATTCGCATTCCAATTTCCTTCGAAGTTTCTCCATTTCCAATCCCATATTTCATTAACTTTCTTTCATTGTGGACGTTTTTGTCCCTTTTATAGTACCCATATGTCAAATTAGTAAGCGTGTTCCATTTTGGTAATGTATTCATTTTCAACAATATGAGAAAACGAACAATGACGGACAAATTAAAACTACATCTAAATGACTTACTATGGTTAATATCACCGAACTGAAGAAAGATTAATCTTGTACACAGTCTGTAAGCTATACTAACAGTACATTTTTATGTTTTTCATATTCATAATAATCCTGATTCCTGATCATGGTCGAATCGACAAATCTAAAGGGAATGTACCAATTTTATATCTACCTGAATTAGCATGAAAGACTAGTTCATTCCATTTTGCATTTTAACATATTTTTTCATCTAGATGAATTCTAGATAGAATATCAGTCACCTGTCAAACAATAAAGAAATTATAAAAGATTACGGTAATATATAATGAGGAACTGTTTAAGCAAATTACCCAAGTAAGATTGGTGGAGAGGAAAATGTGAGTAATGTATAAATAATGGCATCACTTTTGTAAATATTTTTATTCTTGGTTTTCAGGTACTAACGAATTCGCTTGCATTGTCATGTAAAGGGTTTCATTTTATGATTAAAGAATTTTCCGTTTTAAAAATACAATACTAAGAAGATTTGATTTCATTATAAATATTCCATAATAAAGTTAGCTAGTCTCAAAGGAAGTAGAACGAAACGAAGGCAGATAAGAGCATACATTCGCGTTATCATGCGGAAATTAATTGCTTTAAAAGAAATTTTCTCTTTTCATATAAAATGCTTTATGCCACTTTTCACACTTCTCCATTCTCATATTTTTCGCTTCATGTACATTTTATTCTTTTTTGTCGTACTCGTGCCAAATTAAATCTTTCAAGTGAACCATGAAGAAAGTTTCATTTCAAACGACAGCTCACTTACTTGACCCCAACAACGCACATAAATAGTACATTGGGCAGTAGTACTGTTGTAAGTTTCCAAAATATTTTATTCTACAGTTTTTGCCTTACATGGTGGGTGAGCAACAGATGGCTGAATAAATATAAACATTTTGTTTTCTTACCCATTAATTCTCATGCACCGTTTATAGAAGTATAGAACATACATCAAAGTAGCAGGAATGTTTTGATGGCATGGCATAATGGTGGTCGAAGAAAAGAAAAAACCAAAATGATTTCGACACACAACTTTATTATTTGATATCTTTTTTCCAGCTTGATAGATCCATTATAATGTGATGTGGCGATGACGTGTGTTTTTTACAGTAAAACATGCCATATGGCATCACTCATTGGACCGTACAACAAAGTACAAATTGTGGACATGTGTGAGCTTGCTGTTACAGAGGTTATAGCAAAACTGGAAGCACGCTTTGTACATACAATAATTACATACACAGAGAACAACCACTAGTTTTTCTGTTTTCTCATCTTATCAACTGACTTGTTTTGGTGAAAGCGTATTGATTTCTCATCAGAAGTCAGTGGAATATAAAAGACTTCATTTCATCTATGTAAACAAAGAAACATTCGTATGAGCTATAATACATATAATTATATAGCATTTTTAGTGACCACGCGGAATCGGATTTCCCAAGATGTGTCTAATATGTCATATTTGTTCATTCATTGTGTGATTTTCCTAGAATTATTCAATAACATTCGTGGGGTTTTTTTGCAATAGTTTGGGCACAGCACGACAGGAACCAAAGTATAAAAATAGACGTTTCATATATCAAAAGTTTTGATTGACAAAAAGTAAATTGACGATTATAATGAGAAATCTGTAGGCTACTTGTTACAACATATTGATTAACTTACCGTGAAATAAAATTTATAGAATTATATTTCTCAAAGCAAAATCAGAAATAGATTTATAAATATTCGATTTGTGTAACATGCGTGTTAATAAAGCACGTTTCCTATTGCGTGACACTGCTCCACATTGTAACGATTATTTTGAAATATAAAACATAAACGGAACAAAAATATCTGGTTGAAATCAGTTTTTCTCAGATGTAAAAATAAACGCGGGGGAGTTGGAGAAAGCGAGAGTGTAAGAATCAAAGAAAATTATAACACATGGCTAAATTTTCTGTCGTTATTAGTCTAGTTATGTGTAACCGTTTTTCGGATAAAGCTGCAATCTTCTACTAACCAGTTCTTAACTGGTTTTCTTTTCTTTCTTAACTGTGTTGCTTCATAACCTTTTCACTTGAGCAAACGATCTGTTGTAGTGAAAGTTGGGAAGAGATGAATTAGTATCACTAACCTGGCCCTAGCTATTCGACAATAGTAGCTGATGTATAATGATCACTTATGATGCATGACCTGGACAAATGCTAGATGTATGTTGTCCTAAGTAATCAGATTAAATCCAGAAATTTACGACTTGGACGCTTGTTATAACCAGATTGTAACTACTGAACTAAGTAGCCGAATTGGTTTGGGAAAAAACCTTTGTCGGGACAAGTGAGCGAATCCGAAGTACAGAACAGATCTTTCTGTATAGGTATTGATGATTCGGTCATAGTCAAAATGTCAAAAATAATAGAGATGTAATGATAGTTTAATAAAAATAATAACTAATAATGCGAATATTTAAACTCTCTGTTGCCAAACCGTTAAGTTTCAAATCACTTCTTTTTGAGCACTAAATACTGTCAACTGTATAACGCAACGTAGGCTCGATTAATGTGCGAAATATTATTGTTATTATCGCGTCAAAAATCCAAAATAGCTGCTGCTTCAGGTTAGCCGTTTGATTGGTTTGGTTAGTGCAAAGGGATCCACTAGAGAAAAATGGATGAAAGTTTATTGATACAGAGGTTCTTTCCCGTCCGAAACAGACAACTGTGAGCATTTACATGCAAAAACTATAGTTCTCGTAAATACTCAACTACTTCATAATGATATTATGATATGAAGTATGTGTAGTTTGTAGTTCCTTCTCCGTGTCTTCTGTCCCTACATTCCATAACATTACTTTGGTATGTTTAGTTTGGTATGTTGGTTTACTTTCCATGGATGTAGGGTGCCATGTGCCATTACTAGCTGTAGCTTAACTACATGTTATTATATGAAGTGAAGTGTGTATTTGAGGATGACTCAATTGGAGTTCCCTCAGTTGTAGCAAGATAATTGATATGACACAGATTACAACAAAGATTTAGCTTTCAGTAAGAGGGATGTGAGAGATATGCCGCAAATCATCCTCAGGCTAACGAGAAGGCTATCTTGTACAGAAATGTGAACTGGGAACAAATGTTTATCACAACGAGTTTTATTCACAAATGTTTCGAGCTGAAAGATGTCTCTAAAAGTCAAGAGTTACATGTTAGTTCCCGAAGCTTTAACGATAAGCTATGGAGGTTGATACTAAGCATAAAGTATATAACTTATGATGAAGGATTTTCCGTGAACAGTGTCAGTATCGTATTTCACCGAGCTATAATTTGTGTCATATCCATACCTTACAGTTTGCTTGCACAACCTTAACCATGGGTGTAAGTTTTTCTTTTTACAATTAAGTTCAATTGGGATGTTTTCTTCAGTAAAACTGGCTAAAGCCTTTAGTAAGCCATATTTTATATATGATAGTGGGTGGCTATATTTTCTAGGATTACCTCAAAAACTTTTCTTGTTAGTTGTAAAATATAAAGAGGACTTATATATTTAAGAAGAAACGCCAATGGGTAAAAGTCATAAACCTATGATATGAAACAAGAGTCTCACATTCATTTGTTACCGGAGATCATCATGTCGAATGCCGATTATTATGATTCTGTATACGCCATTTTTCCGAGGATAATCTTTAGCACATCCTCCCACAGGAAAGGAATAATAGGTTGAAGATGATGTAAATATTCAAGGTTGAGCGGGGTAAGACGAAAAAATGTACGTGGAATAGGTATATATAAATCTTTATACAACAGGAAATATTATTATCGATTGAGTCATAAAGACTAAAATTACCGTTACCTTTAAAATGTTGTTTTGCTATATTTACGTGCATGAGCGTAAACTTTCCGCTGTACATACATATATATGCATACGTCGTTTTGCAAGAAAAAATTGTTCATTTGCGTAAGTCTCGTTTCGCCATTCTGATATTTTTCACTTGACCTGCAAGAAAGTTGAATAACGAATCAAAATGTGGACATAATAAGCTGCCAAAGGTTACAACAACAGTCCTTACGTACTTCACAGGAAATATTCAAACTATCATGTTATTCGCAGGACATTTATGAGTATTACATAAACCAACTCGCTTCTATTGGCTCAGAAAATTAAATTACGAAAATTGAACAAGTAAACTTTCAGGTGTCATCCTTGAAACGACCCTTTGAAAAAGTTTTGATGTTTCATACCAATGAAAGTTTGTCCACTTAAGTTGTTGAAATTCAGTGTATATTATGTATATATAGGTATAGTAGCCAGCCACCCAAGCATCAATCCCGTCTTAATTTACGAATTTAATAAAATATAATGCCTAGTCTCTATTTATGATTTATATACATTTAGTGAGACCATCGGTGTAGTTCTATAGTTCTAGATACATATAGGTATTCAAAGTCTGGATCATATTCTTTTCCAATATTATTATTTTGCCGTCGCCTGATCGCGTGCATAATATAAAAACATATTTAGCTATTTCTAGCTCATATTATTATGTATATTTGTTGACCTTTTGGAAGTTACCTCATCCCACACACTTTCCTTCTTTATCAATCAAAGGTAGCTTTTCTCACTTTCAATCTCCAGGAAAAATCTCATGGTTCAAAAAGTCAATACAAATTAGCTAACCATACGTGTGCATATGATTAAATATTATGTTGACTACAGTTAGTACCTTAGTTTTAAATTATACTTTTACTTCCCATTCAAGATGCTTGCTAGCTGGAAAATTATGCAGTTCCGTTTTCCCATCGTATAAATATAGTTAGACTTAAATGCAAATAGGCTTAAACGCATCTTTCAATTTACACTGAATTCACAACGAATGAGTAGAAGTAGACGTTTATCCAATAAGAAATATGACCTTCAACTTTTAAAATGCAACCCCCACATTTGCATTGTGGCGTACTTCACTTTTTGCGCTTTAAAAGCATGAAAATTTGATGATAAAATTTGTCCTCGTTCTTGAACGGTGAACCGAAGCTGTTAAAATATGGTTTAAACTTATGTATGTGGCAGCTAGATAGTTTCCTTCGATCTTGTGCACCCGTGTATAAAATGGTGTATAGTCCCCATGTGGGATTTTGCATCTAACGCTTACATTAGAGCTAACCTACTTAAGATTATATAGCAACCTTCCAAACAATCGAAAGTCATCCACATCCCATCCATTAAATTGTTCAAAGGTTTACTACGTTCTGTCTAAATTATGCAAATAAATGAAAGCAAAGCTAAAAGATTCTTGCATTTTGTTTGTCGCAAGAAAAGCGACAGATTACCCCCTTGTAAACACTTGTGTCACTCCAAAGATGTGAGCAGATGTAGGTCATAATACATATTGTGCATTTCAAAATTGAATGGATGAGAAGAAATGAGTTTGGTAGAAACAACAGTTATGTGAATTACTCAGCATGTGGTGACTTAGTTTGAACAGAAAATTCTTCCTATGGAAACTTACCAAAGTGGGAGTAATACATATTTAGTAGTGGAATAGTCGTGGTCGGAAGCCTTATTGGTTTAGAATTGTTGATGGACTTGAAAAATTCAATTTGTCATAAGAAAAAATTTCATTATTCGTTTATGAATTCGTGTAAAAATATAGTACTATACAGGTACCTAGCCTACAAGGTATGCACATTTCCCTCAAATGCATTGAAAATCTATATGTATAGAGTATAGATCATGTTTGCGCTATTGTGTAAGAAACGATTAACTGTTATTGTCTGTTGTAAGAGTTCGTTCAAGATGATGTTGATAATTGTTTGTAGATTTGAGCAGACAACAAGACGTGCTTTTTTGGGATCACCGCTGTAAAAGATTTGTAAATGCTCTTTATATTATTTGTCAGAAATAATTTTATAAGTAAAGTACAAAATGCACATAATATTACGGGTCTGAAAACTGTTTATGCATTATAAACCCTAGCTTTAGTCTGTTTATGCATTATAACCGCAAAAATGATTGTTTAGAAATTACGAATTACAGTTAAAAATAAATAAATAATGAATAAAAGTGAAAGAAACATTTTTATTGCTTGTTTAAATATCTGGCATAGTCTAGCCCAATCTGCTTAAGTGGACGGAAAAAATCATGCAAACTATTATACACTGTTCCAAATACACCATAATACAATCGAAATATA
The DNA here is from genome assembly GCA_027743765.1 of Coecobrya sp. COE2. Taxonomy (NCBI): domain Eukaryota; kingdom Metazoa; phylum Arthropoda; class Collembola; order Entomobryomorpha; family Entomobryidae; genus Coecobrya; species Coecobrya sp. COE2. The sequence continues at coordinate 7,753 of JAHZMV010001573.1, forward strand.
ACGACTATAACGGGGTAGTATAAATAGCAAAAATAGCAGTTTCAGATTTAATGCTCAATTTTCATTCAATATTAAAATTTACTACCATATTTTCCAAACATCAAAACCCAACTAGTGTTTCGGGTGTCAATAGTGCTAATGGATTAATCAGAACATATGCTAATCTTCTACAAGTACCTGTAGTAGATCGTCGGTTCATATCGTTTCGCACAAACAGAATTGAAAAAGTGGCAGAGTAGTCGTGTCAGATATATCCCGTTAATGGAGGTGTTAAGTTGGAAAGTTATTCCCAACTTCAGAATCGAATGTTTCATCACTCATCATCATTGAAACTTGTCAAAAACAATATTTCCAACATGCAGGGAACCCGAAATACTTGAAAATTGTATTTCAATTACAAAATACAAAATACTTTGGAAAATAAAAAGTATTTGAATTACAAAATACAAAATACTTTTCAAAATAAAAAGCATTTCAATTACAAAATACAAAATACTTTGGAAAATAAAAAGTATTTGAATTACAAAATACAAAATGCTTTTAAAATACAAGGTATTTAAATTACAAAAACATTACTTGATTTCAAACGCACATTATATAATATTTTCCATGACTTCATGACCTGTTAAATAACTATACTCTGGGTTTCATATACTAGTTAAAAATTAAATTAAATTTTGTATTCATCTAAAGCTTACTTTAAACAAAATGGACAGTGTAAATGTTTTAAGTTTAACATTACTACGTGTCAAACAAATCACAGTACATCAGGTATTGTCAGGTTATCTTGTAGGTAGCTAAACTTTAGCCAAACATCATTCTGCTGTAGCTTCTAAACGAACGCTTATATGTACTTGAATGCGTTCCATACTTCAATAAGGTATAGTTTAGTTTTTTTAGCAGTATAGTGTTTTGTAGGTTATTTAGACTAAACATAATTATTTTAAATGAAATATAGTAAGTAATTGAAATACAAATTACTCAAATACTTTCGGTGAAAAAAAGTAATTGAAATACAAAATACAAAAATACTTTCGGTGAAAAAAGTAATTGAAATACAAAATACTCAATTACGTAATTATAATTGAAATACGTATTTATATACAATTGTATTTGTATTTCGGGTTCCCTGCAACATGACGTTGTACAATAATATTGGAATAGAACATTTAGATTTCTATTGATTGCTGTATTTCGAAGCTTGTGTTACGTATGTCTAACAAAATTGAATGTCATGAATTTTACTCATTGCACAACTAAACAAATTCACTTTTTAGTATTTATTTTTTGTAGTCAATAAGTCATACTATTAACTCCATTAACCTTCAAGCTATTTTTATCAATAACATTCTTTCGTAAGTGACATTTCATTTTGCCCGTTGCGGGTTCAAGGCTAAGACGGTTCTTGGAAAAATAAAGTTGGTGTATATACCTACTTAGACTTGTCTGCTCCACACAAGCCCACAACTTTTGTTTCTGTTTGTTTGATTTATACATGAATGTATGTATTTGGTCTCTAAAATACATAATACTTTGTTTTGACAATGCGACAATGTCAGCACTGGGTTTTACAAATAATATTCGAATCGCATTTTTCAAAATATCCCTTTAAAACTTTAGGTAGGACGACCACATATTGAAAATGAAATTATTAGAGCTAGGTGACGCGATCATCAGTCACTTTAATTTCTAAAGCTTTTATGGATGAATGTGATTGAAAGAGTTTATAAAAACAAATTTACTTGATACTTAACTTTGGTCTCAAATAATCATTGCAGAAGCCGGGATTAATCAGACATCAGACGGCATAATTCATGTTTGTGACTCTTGTGAGTAATCAGTAATCACCAAGCTCAGACATTTACGCCGTATTACACACGCCTTTCATCATCATCACTTAACAAATTCATTTTTAGGTAGGCATGTACATACGGCGACTTACAAAACCACGAGTTGACGTTGGTATTTTGAGTCATTCTTCATCAAAATTTTCGTTTGTCAAATTATATGCTATTACTTCAAGTTAATCCGGCTGTCTGTCTGAAGCCAAAATATTTCACGAACTTATGAAGAACCATGTTTGGTGTTCGACTTTCATACTGTGGATATATGCACTTCAAAGTTTTCAAATGTGTATTCTGATGGAAAATTGAAAGCCGATAGATTTTACCAATTAGCAACTCTGATCCCGAAATTCCTTATTGGGTTCCTAGAAATGTCTAGTATTTAAAATTTAAAATAAATAAGTATTAATCGTTTCCGACTAGATACTTTTATACATATTGGGTAGATCGGCTTTATCAGCAGATTTGTAGTTTCTTTATTGTATCTACGATGCTATCGGTGTAAACATTAAAACAGAACAAGCATTTCTCGCAATTTAATTCTAGAGAGTCACGTTCGTTCATTGACTCTGAGTGCTGTACGAAGTAGTTTACACTTCCTTTCTTTGTCCGCACACTCGTTCTAGCGAAAGTAAAACATGCAGATACAAATCGAGTTGGATCTCCTGTCAATATTTTTCTGGTAATACCTTGGTACTTACAAAACCAATGTGTTTTTCGGTTTTGTTTGAAAAACTTTTTTGTAGACAACCACGAACTGAGTTATTTTTACCACACGTAGGTCTTTGTGGTATCACAAGTATATATAGAAAGATAGTCGTATGTACAATTTTCAAGTTATTTTCTCACCTTATGGCCATCAAACCTGAATCTAACTTTTCACTGGAAGCATTTTGAAGCATGAAATGTGATAACAACTCCTCCACAAAGCTTATATGCAAGAATCGTTGATGCATTCCATTTATAAAAAAACCACAGATTGTTGTAAAATATGTGTTTATGAAACAATGCAACCTACATATGTATGTGTGTAGTCAAATCAAATTTATCCTTCATTTTAAAATAGACAATAAAAACTACTTGGAGAAATTATTCCAGGCACATCCTGAAGTAAATATGTGTACCTATTGTATACCTACGATAGTACTATTTGACTTTGTTTAGTACAATTCCAACAACTGTTTGCTTGCCTTTCAAGAAAAAACTACTACCGGACAAGAACATATTTAGTAGGATTTCATGTGACGATAATTCATTGACACCATGCATATTATGTCACTGAAGATGAGTGCGAGAGACAATAGAAGAGGCAGCTGCCAGATAAAAGTACAGGTGGACTTGTCTAACTCACAAGCTATTCATCACAGCTTATATCTCGTTGTAGCTGTCAAATGCGTTATATGGAAAAGCCCTCTATTTAATAAAACATTATTTCCATATGAAAGGGTTGGAAATGCTTGGCAGCCAACGAAGCAGCGGTAGCACAATATTTGCTCAATGATACCATATTTCCTAGAAAGGCATATTATTGCAGATATTATATAGACGCACTCCTGTTCGACTCTCACTCAACGTGAGGCACACGAATAACCCTGATTGATAAGTCTGATAGTGAAAAGTAGCTCCTTGAGAGAAAACCTTTTTCTCATAATGTTCCAGAGTTTATCCCTTGTAAAATATCTGAAACAGCTGGTGGCTACAAGATGATAAGAATGTTAATAAGAATACATATAAAACCTTTGAAGATGATGATGAAGATGATGTTGGTTGGTAGCTAGCGCATAACAAGTAATAAGTTATGTGATGTGTTTGTCAAGTGTGTCAAAGCGGCATGCTATATGGAAAGTCGGTTTAAGTCCAACATGTAATATTTTATAAAGGGCACTTGGTTGTATATGTACAATAGATTTTGTACATTTATGGCTTCTCTTGTCTTACATGTTTTTCCAATGCTCTTCCTCTTCCCTTATCTGTATCAAAATAGCTAACCCATAACCAGATATAACGTATTTGCCTTTTTCACCTCCTTTCTAACCTGGTCAATTTTCTGCTCACTGCTCTCCTCTCAAATGCTTCAAGTAAAGTGAAGACGATAGTTAGTTTTTAGATTGATCCGCAAAAAGCCTCCGAAAAGGATGTGATGGAGAAAGTATTTTGCACGTTTTCAGATAGGGATACATTATACGCCCACGTAAAAGTGGAAGGAATATTATTTTGTTACCAACGACCAACATTGCATCTCTAGGAAAGTTTGTAACAGCATGAAAAAATGACCTTATCTCCAGAGCTGTTTATGACAGGGGACTTGCTGCAAAGAAATTTTGATATGCTGGTGATAATATTATGTAGAATGTAGACATGCGAGAAAAAATCGGCGAAAGAAAATATAGATTGGTAGGGGTTTTTATATAAAGGAAAGAGAAAGTACTAGACTTTTAGTCGCTTCATCAGCAATATGTTTCCTTTTTGGAAGTGCGTATATATTATTATGGATTTACTTTTCACATCTATTGAAATGAAACACAATATTTAAATTTCATTACGGAAATTTGTGCATGTTGTCTGCGAACATTGAAAAGTTGAGAGATATTGTAGAAGAATCCCTTCATTATTTTAAAAATAAGCATTACTTGTACCGTTGATATTAATAGAAGCTTCTACGAATGTTTTCGGGAAAGCTGTTATGGCATTTAACAAGATTTTTACTTTATGGAGTCTTTTATTGCTGTTTTGTTGTCAGAAAGTAAAAGGGTGACAAGGTAGAAGCTTATTCTGGAACAGGGTGCTCCAATTTGAAACAAAGAAATCCTTTTTATTTAATTGAGATTATAAAAGGATGATGAAATTGACTGGGTAGTACAAGTGAAAGTCTTTTGACATTTCACTTTGGCTCTTTCTGCGAAAGTAAATATTCGAGACAATAATACGGTGCTGCTGACAGAACGTCACCGCTCGACAACCACTATGTGACTGAACAGTGTTACTAAGAACACTGTATGGAACTAAGTAACACAATATTCCATGTAAAGATGTTGGTTGCAAGTGTGTCACATTACTTGCTTTTATTTTCATTAGTTAGCATCCACGTTATCCGTGCTGTCAATGCAAAGAGCCAAGGAAGATAACTCGTGTAACAAGAGAATAATAATATCGCCTGTGCATATGTCCATGTAGCTGCCGTGTAAGCACAATTTACCATTATCATGAAAATTGTTTTGCACTGTACACCGAAGTATTTTGTCCAGATTGTGCAGTCAGAGTAGTTAGATGAACACTGAGTTGTGAGTGCCGTAGTATTTTAATGAGTTACGTCCTTATGCTAACTTACTACTTTCTCATTGAGATCATCATATACATAACGGTAGAGTCAAAATCATCATACTTTCTATAATGGCAGGTATGCATTAATATTACAGGCTTTTACCAATACAAAGTTCTTATGCCATTCCTCTGTCATGCATCCTCAAGCAAAAACATGAGCAATTTAATTAGGTATTTTACATTTCGCGAAAATCCCATGGGACGTTGAGTGGGAGGTGGGAGTGCCGTACGACAGTCATTTCTACTGCGCGTATAGTCACGAGAGGTTTAAGTCGAAACCTGCGATTGACATGCCATAATGTACAAGAAAAACATTTTACGATGTTATGTTGGAAAGCAAAGGTTTCATGTATTTTCAAGTCAATGTTACTTCGAGCCACAAATTATAATTGCAATTCGTTCAGACTGCGAGGGTAGTCTTCTATGTCTACATGGATGACGAGGAAAGCTTTTGCAACTGTTAGAACCGGTGAAAGAACCGAAACAATTGTACTTTATTATGAAAATGGTAGTTGGTAGTGCATACATAACCTTGTGAATCCTTGTGTGTAAATTAGTACTCTAAATCAACGGGAGCGAGGAAAAATGCCCTCAAATCAATACAATTGGTTTCTTACATCGTGTTTGCTACAAACATTTTGTACATATGTCGATTTGAATTATTGTAAATTACCCATAGAACTGCCGTCCTTACGACGCACTTAGATCCAACACGAGAACGATTACAAATTAGGTAAATGAAGGACTTAGCTGAATTAAGTTCTAATAATAAAAAATGGGCGTACATTATTAGAAATAACACACATTAGTTTTAGGCTTACAATGATTGCCGTTTGGTTCTATCGGTTTACTGCTTTGCTGGTGGTTTGAAATGTTTTTCACCAGTGGAAATTATATTAAATTAACGGGAGGAATTGTGATTGTGAAAGGGGGATAAATTGTATGCTTGGATCAATATTTTAACAATCAGTGAGACGGCGAATATTATCTACGTACGGTGGTAGTAATAATACTGCTTAACCATTGTACTTTGAAGTATGCAATTTCCCATAGTTTGCGACAGCTTAGAATTACCTACATGAGAATAAAAGCATAAATTTGGATTTGATGTTTTTTTCAAATATGCACATTCTTGCCTTGATAAATATTAAAACGTGCAGTTTGCATTAATAATTTGTCTGCATCTATTCCGTTCATGTCTAATTATAGCATCAAGCATATAGGAGAATTAGAAACTTTCCTTTGAACATTGAGTTCGATGAATCCTAAGACGACTATGAGGCGAAGGGAAAACCGTAGAATAGAAATGAACAAAATTATCCGTTTTATTTTTCTTTAGGAAAATCTTACGAACGTGTAGTTTACTGTAGCTCGTTATTGTATGCATTATACATAGTGCAATTTATTTCGTGCAAAATCGGCAATACAGTAGGCACAAGTTAAACCTATTTGTCTTTACGTTCTTTGTTTATCGCTGAGGTGTATTATATACCTAAATTGTTGTTTATTTATTATTTTAATGTTATAACTTCTGTCTACACTAATTACGATTAGAAACCTAAAATTTACCAGTTACATGCATGACTACACCTGAAAATAAAAAAAAATGATTCCGTTTGAAGTTCACAAGTTCAGGTAACAAAACAGCATAATACAAACATTTGGATTTGCCTCAGTCAAGCATTGTGTACTGTCTTGAGCATAGGTAAGCATTTAGGGAAAAGCACTGTTTTGTAAACTTCCATGAAATACATCAGTTGGTTCGAATTAAAATCGGTAATAAATCAAAACATAAAAGACCTGTTTTACGTCTGATTTGCTTCATATTAACATTAATTAAATGAAATGAAAGTAGGAAATGATGCATTCATTTAGCATTTTAATATATATCGGTGGTAATTTGAGCTTAATTTTTACATTAAATTAAATAGGCAGTATTGATTAATGTACATTTAAAATATTGAAGAAATATTTTTTTTTAGATTTTTAATACGTCCATTCCCACAAAATAAATAAATACAAGTACATACCTTACATTCATTCAATCGTAAATGATATACACGTATCATATCACCAAATATCCACTGTGACACATTTGTTTTGCGTGCCAGAAGTTATAATTTCGTTTAATATCTAAAGATTCAATTATTATGCGCCAAAAGAATCATTATCAGAATATATAAAAACAATAGGAAAACACACCGCTCAGGGACATGATTAAACAATGAAGAAACGAATCCATTATTGGTATAACAAAAAAGCAGCGAATAAATGAAGATTAATAAAAAATACATTAATTTTTACTACATATAAGTAAATACTCATGCAAGTTAGCAATCCAATTCATGTGACTTGTAAAGTCAACTCACGGAACCATGCAAAAATATTCCTTAATGGGCGAAATATTTAGATGACAATTTAAGAATCCGTAAACTGTATACATTTAAGAAGTGACATGATTAGGATATTTAAACTAAATAACTTAAACTAGAAGAGTAATTATATTATCCCAATAATTAAGGAATAAACGATGCGTGTAGCCACGGACCAACTGCACTGGAAAATCTTGCTCTCCCCAACTCTTTCATTGTTTTAGCATCAATCACAACTAAAAAGTTTTCTTCATGATATTTCATTTTAATGACGGTAAGTAGCAATCCATCGTCTTCTGCTTCTCCAGCCGGGTTTGGAACAAAAACTGGCTCGTGAGGCACTTGGTCACTTTGGCATTTCCATTCCATTGTTTCCTTTGTGTCTACATTAATTTTAATCATTCTGTGTGCATAATAGGAGTACGGGCTAATGTAACTAGAGATTCCGTAAGTGTATTTGTATTTCTTTCCTTGATATTTTGGATTTATTGCGCAAAAATCAAACCCAGGTCCTTTCGTCGTCAATACTTCAGGAGTAACAAGAATCTTACTACCTTTCTTTGCTGCACGAATTGTTTTGTAGACTGGAGACAGGTTTTTACTCAATTCTAATTCTAATTCACCGTTATTGCAACCGTTTTCGGAGGCATCTTCCTTCACTGCAGCCACCAAAGGAATTGCAAAACGAATCAGCGATCCTGTTTCAATCCCTTTCCCTATATCTGGGGAGCGCATTATACTGAGATTAAGAGCTGTATTGGTATCAACGTTTGGAAAACTGATTACATCCAAGATTATCTGCAAATAGTAAAAAAACATAATGACTTTGCATTATTTGATTTTCTCTCATTCATCATTGTAATGTAGTTTCTACGAAGAGAAGCATAGACTTGACACAGCTTAATGTATTAAATCCTTCCTTTCCTAAACATTCTCTAGTGAGCAGAGAAAATTCTCAAGAAATGGAGATTGTTTCCTCATGCAGGAAAGCAAACAATAATAAACTTACGTTGTCTGCATCCTCGTATGCGTTTACAACGCAACTTAATGCAAAAGTAGTCTCAGCAAATATTTCAGTCTTCAGTACTTTCCCTGTATTCTTGTTGATGAGATAAAACTTGGTGCCGTCATGAGGTCTCCAGTCCAGCCAGTCTTTGGTGCTGTAGCTTTTTATATACGTGGCAGCCAATTTCATGACATTAAGAACGACTGGCATTTCCACAAAGATAATGTAATTTTTAGTCATTCCAAACGAGCGACATGGGGAACCACCAAACATCCACCGAGAGGGAATAGAGGTAAGATTGTGGAATCTGTGATCTAAACTCTTAGTGCTGTTCTGAGCCACCATTTTTTGAATCGTGTAACGGAATGTTGGATGCATTGATCCACTAATAAGGTACATATCACCGTTGTCATCTTTTAAAGGAAGGGGACAAAAGGAATTAGCGTTAAAGGCTTTCGTTGCATGAATTGTTTTGACAGTTTCAACTGTGTCTGGATTCAATTCGTGAAAGTAGCAAGTATCTCCGGCAATATAAAGTTCGCTTCCGATTTTGAATACATGACCAATACAATTATCAGTTGGGTCGAATGGTCCCTATAATTTCACATAAAGGAAATATCAGACATTAGTAGTCATTTTAGAATAAATATGTATATTAGTGATTTCAATTTTATTTTTCTTTACAAATGTTGGTAGAATTTTTGCAAAAAATCCTCGTTTGGCATCAGTGGCTGGAGGAGTCCCGAATTCGCAAGCAATTGGTCTTTGGGCCTTTGTAGCTTTCTTGTAGGAATCTGACTGCAGGTATCGGGAAATGTGGCGGACATTTTTTCCGTTTATTTCAAACTTTGATATAACCGCATATCCGTCCATCCAGTTTAGCACGGAACCTTTCTCTAGGTCAAAAAGTCCAGGTGCAGATGCATACATCGAGCCTTTCAGCCAGTTAGGTATATCACCTAAAATTCCAGAAATAAGCTTACGTTACCAACTATGTAAATTAATTGCCAGGGATTAACACTTGCACTTTCTTAACTGTCTGGATATAACTGTCTACATGTTCAAATGAACATCGTATTCCTTCAAATAATCGACTGCCATGCTATAATATTCAAACGTTCGTTAAAAATATTGGCATTTACCAAAAATAAGTTGGTATGTTTGCCAATAACTAATTTGTCAATTGTAATATTTTGTAAGTCAAGTGTCTGAATTAACCTTTTAGGATGGCTCATGAAAGAAACATAAAAAGTAGTTTTTGGTTGCATAAACAAGAATATTTTGTTAATGCCCAAGTAGGTATACGTTAAATGCATGTCATCTTTGATAGTTTTATTATGTAGCCTCAAAAAATAAATCGCAGTGACAATAATATGTAAACATAATGGACATTATATTATGTACAGAACGGTCCAAGACTCAGCCCACATCTACTTTTCTCCTAGTTTTAGTCTGGTGACCAGGTTATGGTCATTGGTCATGTCTGCGTTCATGTCATATATTATCCTTTTGGGAAGGGAACTAGCAATTTCACTTTGTTGTGACAAACTGGAACGGTTCACGTTCACGGTGCACCATACCAAATACGTATACAGCATAGCACATTACACAAAAAATGTATACTATACAAGCATGATACAGTTGTATATTTGCTCATCATTTCCCACTTGTTTATGGAAATAGGACAGCAACTTCACAATTCCGAAGCACTGCAATTTAAAGTTCTTTATGTAAAACAAGTCGGACATTGCATTTCACAACCCAAAGGGTTTAGTATTTACAAATAAATCAAACAAGAGTGTCCAATGTCAATGTCACCCTAATTCTCAGTTGAGTCAGGCTGTTTAGCTATTAAATTTACAAATCACAAATAGTACAGGGATTCATTTAATCGTTCCATTTCTGTTCTATGCTAAAGAAACGGTTCGGTATGCCAATATTGATATTTTTTCCAATATACCTGACAAGGTAAATTCATCGAAAGTCGGTGACTCTCCGACATTCCTCAAATATCGAGGAACGTCATTTTCCACCGCTTCAACTTCCACACTAGGCATTATGGCTTTAAACTTTAAACTTCTGCACGTTCAAACAACTTCAAAATCTCCACTTTGGTTTTGCCATGAAACTGAAGAATGCCTTTTGCACTGCAGGTAGTACACACTTTGGGACAGTTGCAAAATTTCACTTCTTTCCTGAGATGACGAAACTCGAATTGATTGAAATACTCGTCTGACGTGGGAAAGACGTCTTCTAACGGTTCACAATCACCTTACCCTAGTGATTGATATTGTAACACTGTTATACGTTATCCTCATACTGGTAAACAAGGCAAACAAAAGTTAGCACCAGACACACATTACTGTTCGTCACAGTTACACACATGAAGCTAAACCAAACACAGGCAACGGTTCAATCATCCAGAGATCCAAAAGGCATCGTGGGAAACCATGCGTAAACTAAAGGGGTCAGCATGATGCTCTCTGTACATGAATGAGATTAATTGTTTGACTGTAGCAAATATATTTTTTGGATTGTGGTAATGTTAATCTTTTGTTCACGCAGTAGTAGCATCTATGGATAGAATATTGTTATTATGATTTTGAAGAGAAGGCAGAGACCCTTTGATTGGACTAACCTTGGAAGACCATCGTCCTAAACTGCACACAGGAGAATCTAGAACTTTATGAAAGCTTTTTTTTTCTTTCTTGTTGTGCATTCGTCCCTAGCGGTGGGTTCATAACATATTTTTGTTATTTGGCCATGCATATAACCAAAAGGTATGTGGACGTGATAGCGTTTTGAAGTGTTATGTAATCATCTTAATCATCATCATCAGGCTGAAGATCAAATTATCATGGCACTGATGCTGCATTGCTCACAGATGCAGAGTAGGATGCATGTAACAATAAAATATTGACGATAATGATAAGTCACAGTCAACTACGTAAATAAGTATCCCTCGCTCATTATCTTCGTCGACGAATAGGACAGAATACAGTGGATACTACAAAAAAATTGACCACAGACTTGCGCTATTAGTCATTATTATAACGCTACGCCGCAGTGGCTGCCAACAATCATCGTCAGATGAGCTTGCCCTTAAGCTAACAGCATTTTGTGCTTGTGACAACAACGTAACGTTTATAAGTAACGTAAACTATATTAAAAATTGGTAGCCGATGCCGAACACAGCAGACACTTGATCGCTCCATTGTAACATTTTGTAAATATGTACATATATGTTTACCTAGCTAATAATATTATTCATGGTTAGGATTCTACGAAATTTTGGTGCCACAATATTTTAATCAAAATAATGAATAATGAAAAAAATTAAGTGCCTACCCAACTGACGCTCATGTTATTATTTCCATAGTCTAAATAAATTGTTTTATAAAATGTTGACCAGCATAACATGCATGTTTATCAGAAGACGGTTTCAGTACAACATCGCACACAAAGTAACTATTTTTTATTACATGTACCTATACTTTTTGTTATGTCAAATGAGTTTCTTTCATGATTAAATAGGCCATCTTTTTCGAAGATGTTAATGTAAATTGTTTTTTTTTTGTTTTTATTGATGTCACAGAATTACCTACATGCGGTGAGTCATGTGCAGTATCAGTAAAACTTCAAGAATTTTCATTTGGATAATGAATGGCAAAAGTGTAAGCAATGATTTTAGTTTATAACCACTTTTCTGGACAGCTTTTAATTAGAATCAGTGTTCACAAAAGTATCAATCATATGCATGTAATGACGAGTTGTGCCAACTCAGTTGGCTGCTTTGAACTTGCATTTGATTAATTAAATATATAAAACACTTTAAACGCGCCTTTGAATTTAATGCATAAGTCACAAGTCAATAAAATCGGCACATTATGATTTAAAATACATTTAATTGTCTTTAGATAAATACTTCCTGTCATCGGTTTTCTCCAAGGTTGGATATCCAATTTATTGTTGCCGCACACTTCCAGGAAGTGCGAACCATTAGAAGTAGTAAAAGTTAAGACTACTCTTAACTTTAACTTTTTAATGGGCAAATTTTATGATCTTGTAAAATAACTTCAGGTCCATCCTAACGGACATACCTAAATCCAAATTAGGCTTAAGGTCGTCGCATTGATTTTTGGAGTCGAGTTTATCTAAATATGCAGCCAGGTGTGAACAATTTTTATTAGGACTGTAAGTAACTAGTGTTAATTTTGAGATCGGAAAAGAGATTTAAATCTAAAACGCTAAAAAAGGTGTCGCGAGTCGCACTTGATAGTGAGCTAACAATGAAATTATTGGCTTTGTGCCTGTAAAAACAAATAATCATGACCATACAATGGTCTGAATACGTATACTTCATATTTTTCTACAGAAATGTAGATTTACAGATTACTTCAATAATGTATGTTAATGTATATTTGCATTTGTTATGATATTTGATATAAGAATTGAACCGTTAATCTAAATGAGAACGGGTCAGCCAGTCCAGTTAATTCCATTTACTGGGCGGCTGATTTCTGGTTCTTCATCTATAAAAAACGTTACAGGTAAATGACAAATTGCGATCGAATAATGGACACATCCGTTGCGCAATAACTGGCATTTAGGCGTTCATATAGCCACAGTCAAGAAATAGTTACCCTCAGATGAGTAATTTTTACTGATTAAGCAATATTTTTAGTCAGTCATCATCATGAGGAATGGATGGGGCTAGATTGGTTTGACTAACAAGTTTGTGAATGACTTGAGATTTGAGATATTGTGTAGTCTTCGGTACCTATACAAAAGCCGTTCAGTGGCAAATGATTATTTGTATTTGTACAGAAGTTGTAAAGCCTTTCCTTATACTCGCGTGCAAAGTCCACTGTAAACATATCCATAAAATCCACAGACAGAATGTATGCCTAGACTGCCTACCACTCTGCGTAAGAAATTTTACGCATTTTCAAGCATCTGCCTCAATTACTGCCATTTTCATAATTTTTTCATTTATATCTATCAGTGCAGCGGACAGTCGAGCTATTATAATGTTACATGATCTATAACAACACTCATTGCAGTGAGCAAATTTAATAATCTACAACTGCCAGCATCTTATTATAATTAGTGGTCATTATATTCTTATGAAGATGCAGTAACTTGAACTTGAGTAATTAGAGGACTAACATTTAAGAGTAGTTATTATTGTGAGGATCATAAAAACAGTGCATTTAGCATAGGCTTATCAAAATCTAAAACATTATATAAAAAATGGTGCTTACTGGTTAGTTTAGTACACCCACGCAACATAGTAAGGATTGCTGTCGATCTGCAGGAGTATTTTAGCAGACATTCGCCTTCACGCATATTATGTGGTATTCACATTACCTAAAATTAGGTACATGTGTATTACCTTTATGGAAGACCGTAATAAACGTTAAAGTTAGGTATAAGCATAAGTACAATAATTTTTGTACATAAAAAATTCATCACTGAACACTTCGGTCGTTCGTTAATTTGCCAGTAGCAATTTTTATAATGTGATTGTGTGATGAAAGCTTGTCAAATTGTCAAAAACAATATTAGGGATACAGGTGTCTGTAAAATAGCTAATAGTTGTTCCTTGTTCCAATATTGCATCAATTTGGTCTTATATAGGTTCCCTGACAGAGTCACTTGCCGCAGTTCTGGTTGTATTTATTTCAAAATATAGCAATTATACAATAGTTTTTATTTTAAAATGTAATTTTGACATGTTGTTACCAAAGTGATGAGTTTTCTTTACCAACATGCATACCTTATTGGAATTGTATTCTAGAAGCAGTCTTGTTAGTCGTTAGCATGGCCATTATGGCCAACGAAATTAAAAGTAGAACAATTTTGTAACAGCGTCATTGGGAGGGTCGAATCATTAAAGGGTATGCACGCATTTCTATGCATGTATAAGAATGTATGTACAATGTGTACTGATTCATTGAATGTCTTGATGATGTGCTGGCTTGGCATCCGTACGGTTCGTACATCAACCTCTAATAATAGTAAGATTGGAATTTTTGTTGTTTATAAACAACTACTATTCAACTATCAGCCATGTTCTACTAATTTCCTTTTAGCAAGACAAATAACTTGGAAGAGAGACTGATCATAACACGCATATTAACTTCTTAATTGCCAAATTACCTTGTTCATGAACTTTAGGAACGAAAGGGTTAGCAAAATACGTAATAGCCAATGAATAAATGAATGGTTCTTAATATTCATTGGTACGCATTATTGTTTTATGCTAACTGTTTCACTTGTCTTATTAGTATTTATAAAGCGTGTAGTTGATAAAATGTATAATCAAAGTAATTATTACGCAGGGTGTTATAAGCAGCGTGTTCATGAAAAATAAAAAATGGAGGTTTAATGATTTATTAATCGAAACTTTGTCTTGATTGTTGACCTTGAATGAAATCAAGTATAACAGATTTATCAAAATCTGTCGCGTAATGAAGTATCTACAAGTGAATTAAAAACATTTAACCAAAACTAGGGCAGTGTGAGAAAGGCATGTAGGTAATATATAGTTTCATCAATGTGTTTATGTATGTATGTACCTTAACTTGTAATTGATATAACTTTGTAATTTTAAAGTAACTGTCAAGTGCCAAATAGCAAACATTGCACCTGGATTGTGCAATAATCCAAGCGTCATGTTATGAGCGTCAAAAATACGTACATACCTATTCCCCCTGCCCTGTCTGCACATGCAACAAAACATCTTCTCTAAATTACTCATTTGAATGGATTTTATATTTTTCTTTCGTATAAAACTCCCCCAGAAAATTAGAGTCTAGAGTAGGACAGCAATGTACTTATTTATCTGTATGATGCGTTGCTTTACTCGCACATTTTGGTGCTGTTTAATAGCAATAGCTCTTGACTACTTTAAGATTTTGGCTGCATGTCTGTTCGTCTATGCTAGTGTCGAGAATTTGACTGGTTTTTTAGTCTTTTAAAATGAATGGGTTGGTAGATACGGTTATTTCCTGGGTGTGCATGAGGATATTCTAAATTTTTTACAGAAACGCATTTAATCCTACTTACTTGATTTTATGTGTCATATCAAGATTACTTAAAGCTCCTCATTGCATTGTCATTGCATTGATGTGTGCCGCTCCTAGATAACTCCGTGTAACTATTGTTTATCATTGATCACTACGGATGATTATAATATGGGATACGGGATGATGTGCATCATGGGAGGGAAAAGAAGAAAATTGCTCGAAGTGATCTTACTGCTTTATCCCTCCAACGTTATATCAAAGCGGATCATAAAAACCCATAGCAATAGTAC
>JAHZMV010001574.1:0-10132 GCA_027743765.1 Coecobrya sp. COE2
GAAGCAGTATTGGTTGGATGACTTGAGCTGTCAAAAATATGTGGCAATCAGTTTTTTGATGAGAATAAAAATAATATGCGGTCACATCAAATATATATTACGTCTGTATAAAGTGTCTGAAAGTATATTTAACAGTTCAACGCTACCACAAGAGAAAAAAATGTAGGTATACCTTTTTGTAATGTTCTTCTAATAAGATAACCACGATTACACTATATGTCTGTCACACTTCTTGCTTTTTACTCGCGTTCTCCTAATCAATTCAGGCGATCGCACTGTACAGTCATCTCATCATCATCATCATGAAAATGAACATGGGGTTTAAAAAATCTATTTAGGAACGGAGGAAGACACCAGTACCAGCTCAGCGCAGAGGAGTTCACTACACTAACTCACTTTCATGCTCATGTCAAATAATCCAAATAAAGTTGGATACATAATATACCTACATTCCAACTCAGGAAGAAAGTGTGAAGGGGCAAAATTCCTCAGAGGAAATGGATGAACGGACACAAGGATTTTTTAAATGTTCAATAGGTCCCCGAGCCCCTAGAGCTGTTCTTTCCTCACACTTCTAGTGTTCCGTTCGTTTGTTGAATAACTTTTCGGATTGTGTGGCATACCAGAGTAGATTTATGTCTTAACTGAAATAGCACTCTTGTACGGGCTCCTGATCAGATCACGATGATGCTGATGAGAGTACGACCTTAGTGGAAAGAGAAGCAAAAATTGAAAGATCCGTTGCTGATAAGAGGGAATGAGAAGCCCAAGAAAAGTTTTCTTGCATCACACAATCTAATCCCGCACACAAAATATCTTGGGTCTGTACTGTGAAACGGTGTTGGTGAGTCAAAGTTCATCCCTCAGCCATAGTAAAAATCTCAAATGTTATTATGTAATGTACACATTGGCAGTGAGAGAAGCAAAACATGGACGAAGAATTCCTCCGAGACAGAGAAATATAGAGAAAAACTTATAGAGGCTCGAATAAGGTATGATTAGAATTCATCACATTGGACACACTTCTATTTATTTGTCAGGCCCTGCCTTCTGCCTGCTCTCTGAACTGACTCATACCGACAATTTACGAGACACAGTAACAGTTACACTGTACACACAAGAAGGTAATTTAATACGCGTAAAAAATCCAAACTGACTGTGGCATACTGAACAGTCAGTCGCTAATAACCTGTACCTTCACGTCCCAATGAATTGTGGATGTTACGCAAAGAAACAAGATGCGGTCACAGAAACACGAACGGATATTGTATCAGATAAGCAATCCTAAATGGAATGGAGGAAACTCTTCCTCTATCGACTGGGATTTTTCCGAGCAACTGTGCCCATCGTCATTGGAATTTGATGATGAGACCAGCAACCAATAATATGTATATAAGTAAATATGCATTCGGTGTGAATTGCTTTCCTATAATGTAATCCACCAGAGGAAGGATGATTCCAACAATCCCACATCTGCTCAACTATAAGTAAGTACTTTTCACAGTAAGAAGAATCTTAATCGAAAGCCGGCACTTTGCCTTCTTTCATCCTTCATCACGAGTTAATGAGCGAAAATGAAATGATTATGATTAGGACAGAGACCGTTAGATTATATGTACCTCATTTCTACATAACTCATTTTACAATATTGCATTTCTATCTCTGCTTAACCATCGAAAAAAGCTATCTTGTTATTATTTCATTTTAATATTGACAATATCAAGTCATATTTTCCTTTAGCAAAGCCACGAATCTCCGTCCTATCTCTACGATCCTTTTTTATCACAATATAAATAATACTATCGCGTTGCTACCTAAAAATGTTAACCAATAAGAAATAAGCAATAAAGCATCTTACTCAAGTAAATCATCATTGCTTAAAAGAATAAACACAAACCTTTCAAGAATTTCTAACTCAGAAGGACGCGCAACATGAATAGATGCGTGCAGCAGCACGACAATCAGCAAGCGTTGATGTACAAATGATATCGTTAGATCGATATAGTTTTTGCATTTGATGTCATACATTTCATTATTTAATTTTATGTACCTATTTCGTTTTCTGCTCGGTTTGATTGCACAGTAACTGATTTCAAATGAAGAGCATTTTTTTAAAGTTGCACGGAGTGTGATATAATTTTCATGTTCCACTTTTCAGTTCGCAGAAAGCACGAGATGCAGCAATGCTATATACATCAAGAGTAAAAATGAATGGATGAAGTTGGCTACTTATTTATTGATTATACAGCAGATATCAAATACAAAAATAATAATAACAATAATAAAACGAAAATGTAAATCAACTTCATCCTGTCAATCTTGTCCTGAGCAAACGAGACCCTATCATCAAATATATATGAGTGCCTATTGCAAACCTAAACTTTTTGCAAAAAGGCAAGACAAGATTTGAAGGAGCAAGTTTGTGTAATTCACAAACACTAGAGATAAGAGAGCTTTGCAGCTATTATAAATATTGTATGAAATACAACATGCAACGTTATCCTTTTTGCTATCATAGAACTGTTCGGTTCAGCAAATGGAGACAATTTGTCCGCCTTCTGAAACTACTGAATTGCTCATTAATTGGTCATTTGATTCAAACAAGTGGTTAGGATAAATGCCCAGTCAACATATGCAAAATAAAATGACATCGATGAGCATGCGTGTCAATTTAACCACACAAACATTTTTGGTTCACTAGTCCAGTGTCATTGCACATATTATGTCCATTTCGGTGGGACCACAATTTCCTGTCACTATAATATGGACTTTGAATGGAGATGACCATAACAGAGGAAATAAAAATATACTTTGTCCATATTTAGTACATTAACCACATATAACTTTAATGCGTGAACTCATAGTGTTGAAGAGGAATAAACAGAAAACAGGGTCACTAGTTTGCAGAGTTGGTTTTATTATGCGAGGATTTCTTGTACATATATTGGCTGACTGTTTATTTAACACAAACATAAGTAAGATAACAACCACGGAAGGCTGAAACTGACAAAAAGAACATTACATACACGACATATTTATGCAACGATAATAATGGCAATCATAAGATAAAACGTCTCAATTTAAATATTTACTAAAATGTCCAACTGTCTGAGTTGCAGTTTGCAGTAATCAAAAACTCTACAAGCTGGGCCTTCTCTAGACACAATATTTACATGACCAGCAGCATTGAAGCATTTATAATTTCTGTTTAGTAATCGTCAATCCCATTTATCTCATTCTCAGACCGCGTGAATGAATGGTTACGTTTGTAATATTCTACTGATTAATACATGTTTTATGCAAGAATCAAAGAAAAAGCGGAAGCATTACAAACCGCATGAACAAGCAAGAGACCACTATAGCCTCAACCCTCACCACCGACCAGCTTCATGGTGCAATTGAAAATCAACATCTTGCTAACCTTGAGTATTGGCTCATGTCACGTCGGTAGTTGAATATTTTCCGAGGTTTTCACACTCAATTCTTTTAATACTCTACACATTCTTACGGAAACGTAACCACACGTACATAAGATCGAGAGCCCTTGAAAATGTTCAAAGCATGCTTAAACACTGCCAGCAAGGGATTTGTTGATATCATAAAAAGTAATTTTTCATTTTGTTCGTAATAACAGCAGTACAAGATGACGAAGGCGATTGCCGACCAACGTCCATGATGATGGTTACTACGATTGTATAAAATTTTCAATTCAACTTTATACGGACGACATGTCCAAACCAAAATCCGATCCTTTGCCGTCAACAATGCCGCTAAATAAGGGAGTGCGTGCATTAAGAATGCAATGTCAAAATCCAATATGGTATTTTAGTGCAAAATGCAGACAGACCGACTCATGTTTTTCTATCAGGAAAAAAGGGAATATAAAATATAATATTAGATCAAAATATTACACAATGTTCACCTACAACAAAAGTTTACCGAGAACGATTTACACTGTTGAAAAGGAGAAAAAGACTCCCCTCCACCCTCTTCTCAATTTTTTGACGCTTTCTACTTCTACACATTTCCTCAAAAAAAGCTGTAAATCCATCAAAATCGATTTTTCCTTTCATTTCATTCTTCATCCATTTATTATTACCTCTATCAACATTTATTACCTATCGGTCACTCCTTTCTAATACACAAAGTTTGCTAGCAAGCAACTATTCTTACAATGTATTTATCATTACATATTAAATTATATTTTCTTTGTAGATGCGTAAGTTGTAAAGTACGCACAACAGCAGTCTATTTACAAGTATGGCTAAACATTTCGTTATTCGGTAAATAACACAATAACAGATGTGCCCAACAATACAATTCGGAAAGTTCTTCGCGCAAAAGTTGCCGAGCAAGTTCATCACATAAAACCGGGCATGTATGTGTGTACTTAAGCACTTTTTGGAATAGCGCAACAAAGTAAAACGGTACACGCTAAATTGACGAAGAATAGTAAAATTTGTTTCTAGCCAAGTCATAACTTTGATGTGCCTTACTCAGCAATGATGATGAATGATGATGAAGATGAGGACGAGTATCCTCTATTATGCTACTGATACAATCATGTAATGACGATAATCATGTAAACAAGGAAAAAGTTAAGAGGAAAAACAAGAATAGGAGATTCATTATCAGCAAATAATATTACCAACACAAGCTACAATAGCGTAAATGCAGCTAAACAACCGGGAAAACTACACTCTTGTCCAATAATAAATAAAAAATCACAACAAGCATACAAGGAAGATGAGTGCGGAATACTAGTGTAATCATTATCATTATTTTACTGTTTTACTACTTACTATTAACCGTATATAGAGTAAACAACATCAGTAGTTGGATAGTCATCATAATTTTTACTACTTTTTTCTCTCATCATCATCGGGATTCATAATATTACATCTTTTCTACCATGAATAATATTATGAATGGGACAGAGGGAGGATAAATTCACTTTATGACATGATGATGAACAACTGCACAGAAACTAAAAAATATCCCCTTATCTCTCCGTCTTGTCTATAAAAATCCATGAAACTGTTCAAACACAATAAATATATTATGTGCACACTTTGAACTTCTCCTCCTACTTGTAAGAAAAAGTCAACTGTAATGTAATGAGAAGAAATCCTTCTAATATGTTCAATGGGCATTGCCCAACCTCGTAAAAATCTCTTGACGAAGTGCTTTGTTGCTGCTCAGTTTCTTCCCTTGCCTTTCACCCTACTGATTCTCCTTTTCCTTCACTCCCACAATCATCATCACTTTGTGCCTTCTTCTATCAACACGCATATTATACGTTTCTTTCTTTCTCTCATCTCTGCTCCTTCTCATTTTTATGAGCTATATGAACTATTATGATGATAGTGTTGCAAGATTTTTTCTGCTTTCTCAAAACTAAATGCACGCTTATTCCATTGTTTATTCTTCATTTTAATACTACAGTTGGGATGAAAGAAGCAAAAGTAGCAAACTTTACTGATTTTCTGGCAGTTAATAGCAGTACTCTATGATATTTTGGCCTGGCTCCTTACTGTGAACGAAACAAGTAGTAACATTGAACAGGGAAATTTTTTTCTTTCATTTTTTTCCATCTTCAGTAGAAAAATGATGATGATGGTAATGATTACATGGTGCGCTGTAGAGAGGGATCATCATCATCAGTGTTGATCATGATAAAGCTGACTATATATTTCAACTGTATGTCTAACGTCTCATATGAAATATTCATATAAGAACATTATGCAGAAGTGTAAATGCAGAAATGCTTTTTTGCATTGTGCGTGTGTAGCTGGCATTCATAATACGATAATGATGGGTTTTCCTGCTTAAATAATAATGCAATAACACCGAAAACAGCATGTTCATCTGCATACATCTTTTCCCGTGTTTATGACGATGACTCTATGAACTTGCTCCACAGCAGCTACTGCTGCACACGTACTGTTTTATAACTTGCAAAACCAGAAAGCGAATAATAGGCTTGAGTCTGATTGTGATGAGGTTGATGCGGTATACAGCTACGGCTGATCTTCTATTGATAATAAAATATATGTACATAAAAGAGATTTGTATATAAAAAGGAAGAATACATTTCTCGGGTTGTTTACTCTTGGATTACAGATTGCAATAGGCTTATTTCAGTTTGGATACAAAGTTGCGTGCATTTTATTGTATATTCATTTATGCATGCATGCATGCATGCTCTGCATTATTGTGTGCTGCTTCCTTCCTTGTTGTTAGGCAAAAGGATATAAAAGAAAAATCAGTCTGTTGGATGGAGATAGGATCAAAATGATACGGCTGCACTACTGCATCGAAATGCATGTAATTTGCTTATTTCTGTTCGCTATTTCGATGCACTTTGTATTCGTACTAGCGACGCTATCTCGTAATAATCAAAATATCCTAACGAAATTCATAGATTCACTAAACGCTTTTGATCACATGTCTAGAATGCAGGTATTTCAGGCATAAAAGAGACAATGTATTTTAACCATTCATCCTTGAGCCTTATGGGACATTATATGTACTGTGTAACTTCTCTATCTCTCTTTCTTGATGATATTTTGTACTTTGGATACCGATGCACATACACGTAATGTGAATGTATTCGTATTTGGAGAAAAGGAAGTCCTTACTTGAGCAAGTAATATTACATCTCTACACTTTTTTGTGCTGTGGTGTCCCTCTCTTATTTTTGGTATGACATGTCGTTTACTTTACTTTTTCTTATTAGACTGCATTTTGATCTCCCCCAGCTTCTTTTTAGTTTTTCGTCTCGGCTCATAAGCCATAAACGGATCGTTTCTTGAAGAAGAAAAACAAGAGGGAATGAACCAACGTTGATACGTACCGATACGAGTTTATAGCATAGGGAAAACAACAACTTTCATATAGAAAAGTAATAGTGGTGGCGATAAAAAGGCAAGAAGAAGCTTGAACACAGCTGCTACTTCTTGGTTTCTCTCTTCTTTTCTCACTATATCTTGTTTTCCCCGTGTTAGGAGGTTTCATTCTCTCCATCCATTCCTCCCCGGCAATCCATATAACACCGGCACGCCGCCGTGACAAGACACGACCAAGAACAAGTAAACAAGTCCAAGTTGTTTGGTGTTGTTATAAAACAGAAAATAAAAATGCAGCAGCAACGGTTCATGCGGTTGCAACGATGTCGAAAAGAAAATGCATTAAGATAAATATATTAGGCATGGCATGTTGTTGTTGCCTATCAAAAAGATGTTGCTTTCGTCCTGTGATATATTTATAGGTGGTACGTAAATATGCAATGGTATCTGTATACATATTACATACGTGTATTGAATGGAGTGCAGCGGTGAATGCATTATATGAGCTTGACAAACATAACTTGATCAACAATCCCAATACTATCATCCGTGATGATGAACATGAAATGGTGATACGGTACTGCTACCACTGTTACCTTTTGACCGTCGAAATTAGCTTAACGATATCTTGAAAATAAAGAGAACCGTTCTTGTTCTGTTTGCACTGTTACTGCTTCATTGAATGAAAAGAAGGAGGACGACGGTGAAGGAACAAAAACAAAAGGCAAAGTCCAGTCTACTGCACTGCACTTTGGTCTGTCAGGAGTAAACAATAACGAACATGAAAAAAGAAGTGCACAATGCATTTGTATTCTCTGATCCCCTCCCAAACCCTCCTCATTGATTATCATGACTTTCTTCAAAAAAAGTTTTTTCTACAGAGAAGCAATAGGTTTGTATGTACACAGGATATATTTAATTTGGAGTAGGTATGTATGGATGTATTCAGAAATGAAGACCGTTTCTGGTCATGTCTCAAATGAACAGCATGGAAGATATATGAGCAGACAAAGAGTACATTAACGGTTGGACATTATAGACAATGAAAAAGTTCAAGTTGTGTAGTAACTCTCCCTCCTTCCCATTTCTTATCGTTTTCTCTTTTTCCTTCTTTATTCTCGAGTTGTCCGAGGGCTACCAGTAAATTAGCTTGTCTTGATAATGGAAGAAGCTGGAAAAACATGCTACCACACTACTAGCCCCTTGTAGCCACTGTCCAACAAAAATATCTGAAGAGGATGACGATAATTTAGGAAGATGAAATCAACGTGTTGCACCTACAAATAAAAAGGCAATAAGGGGTTTCGTCTTTTATACCAAGATCTGTTTGAGATAAGAGTTGATTTTCTCATTTTCTAACCCATTCTCAATGACTTCATTGTGTGTTCGTATACTTTATGGCTGACAAAGTTATTTATATGCTATTTACATAAATAGAAACTTTAAAGGTTTTCATTGAGATTTTGTCGAAACTAGGTTTGTTGGGTGATTATAAGGAAATTATAATTCCACAACGCAACAACGGTAAACCTCATAAATGAATGGGACAACAATGCACCAAAAGCAAATATTTTCCTTTACTCAATGACCTGGTCTCTCCGCCAAGTTAAATTTAATTCCTTATTTCATTTTTGACACCAAAGTAATTTTATTGAATGGGTTAAGTCCTCCTAAGCCTAGTCCTTCTGACCAAACATGTTGAGTATATTTACTCACACACACGTCGACTTTACTGTTGCTACTTGGTGGTACTTTCATGTGAAGGCTTGAGCCACACACTAGCAGTCGCCAGGCTTTTCATCTTTAACCTTAAACAATATAAGTGACTTCCTTTGTAAATGTTGATGATGATACACTGTAGCAACTTTCATCCATTGAGAAACTGCCAGCTACTGTCATGCCCCATTGTCATTTCATGTATGGAGGAGAGAATCCAAGCCCATTTCATTCAGAATGAAGTCACTCCTTGTCGTAATGCACACAATGAAATGACATTGTCACAGTGCTACTTTTGCTGTTGATAATGCCGAAATTGATGATGTGAGTACACACTTGAAAAGTAGCAGAAATGTTTTTCTACAAACATTCCAATGTTCGCAGAACTGTCAATGAGAGACAGTGCAACAATCAACAAACAATGTGGCCACTTTAAAGAAGATCAATAGACTGGATCGAACACTTTTCCGAGAATTGAGTAACTTTACTTGACAATTTGGTCGTAAAAATTCCCTGCATTTCTTTTTTGTCAATTCTTTCCGAAGGTTGTTTGTTAGAAGACCTCAATCCGAAGGCGAGGCCTAACTAATGCAATAAAGAAAAATATTTCATAGTTCATTACATGTTTTCATTCATTGGATCTTGGATCCATGTGAGTTCTAAATTCCAGCACGCGGTTTAAGGTTTAGAAAGTGAATGGGGCTTTTCTTATAATCCACAATGCAGATGGACAGCATGAATGATAAAAGTTTTAAAAAGTCGAAACTTTTTACTGGCCAATAATAAACTGGATTAGCACCATTCGTTTGAAGAAAGGTTCTTGCCTGAAGAGAAAAAAGTGTCAAGAAACTATTTCAGTAGTAAGGCAATAACATTAACAAGAATGGATTATAAGTACCTTGAAAAATCTTAAAGGAAGATTTAAGTTGTAAAACAAAAAAGAATTACTGGATAAAAGCTGTCACTTGTGTGTAAGCACCGATTGTATACACTTCACAATCGCTAACTTTAAGGACACCGTCAACATAATATCAGATAAGACCACTGTAAAAAAATGCAACATGAAATGTCCGTCCAAGATACTTGGAAGAAAGGTATCCTGCAAAGCAACGCTCCAAAATAAAAAGGCATTTTTTCATCATAGATATCACCGCACCGCTAAACGAACTGACAACGCCGTAGGTGTCCTTTCCACATTTGTTAAGGTCCACACAATACTACCTTCCACAGTTTAAAAAGCAGCAGTAGTCTCAGAGTGAGAAGAAAACAAAATGGAAAAATTCCAACCCCAAATTTGGTGCGGTAATCAACGCATAAAAACTGAGACTTTTGAAAGGAATAGCTAAGGCAGAACAACAAGCCAGTTTACAAATAGGTGTTTAACGAGAAAACCATTAATTTGGATCTTAGTGACTTATTTCTGTATAAAAAACCATAGGCAGCAGGTAAGTTCAGTGGGTATATAACGAAATAGAAAATTCCTTTTTATCTTCTTTCTGAAAATAGATTACTAAGCAGTTTGTAATCCAACTTGTCTTTTGTTCCATGTTCCTCCAAATGAAGGAAGC
>JAHZMV010001575.1:0-13502 GCA_027743765.1 Coecobrya sp. COE2
ATCGCCGTAAAGTAAGCTGTCATCGTCGCCTTCATCGGCGCCATAATCTTCTTCGTCATAACTGTTTGGATCTGGTAATTGTGGGATATCTAGAAATGAAAAGATAAGAAAAGGTTGTAGCGTGTTAATTTTCTGGCATGTTTTACTTTGCATATGGCATACAGCTTAATTCTAATTAATTCTAATTCAAATAAGCAGAGTTGGTACAATCGTTGCATTTTCAACTCACCTTCAAATGAACCTTTGGCTACATAGAATGCATTCACTTTCGGATTATCTGCAGGTCCCTTGACAAAGTCCAGTCGTATTCTACTCCCTCGGATAACTGATGAGGCAGTGCCAACAATCAGTTTCTTTCCATGGTCTGTAACGATGAAAGGAACAATTTCATCATGGGCTGTGCTATAGCCTACTGTACCGTATATATCCAAATTTTCCACGACTTTATGTTGAGAATTCAGAATCACGTTGAAAATCTGTGAAAGAGATTAAAATTGAATAGATAATTAAGATCATAGCTTTTTCATAATTTGCATCAAATGTAAGATTAAATATAAATCATCTATTTCCTTTGAACCTTGGCATGTCTATTCCGAAAATAAACCTCACTGAATTTAAGCACGAGTACATAGTTGCCATCTTCTTTAATGGGGATATCGTAGCCAAAGGAAGAATGGCTGTAACGCTCCGTTTGATACAGAAGTTGGTCCTGCATGTGAGCACGCTCGATATTCAACCGAAGTCCAAAATCAGAAGCAATGCCTTGGTTGGAGGGATCACTCAGATACACAATTCCGTTACTATCTGTATGCGCATTTCCACCCGCATTTATTGCATACACAATTTTTAGCTCTCCAGGAGGTGGATTCTTGGCCGTTACACCGTTAAAACAAGAGATTGACAGAGCTGCTGCTACTACAAGCAGGAAATATGAGGACATACCCATCATGATAATGAGATAATCTACGTTAATAGAAAAAAACTAATTGGCTTTTTCACAATTTACCAAAAAATATTCTATTTCACAAAGAATAATAGGCTTAAATTATCCTGAGACAAGTTTCAGTAATTGCGTTTAGATTTTCGCAAGTGTGAAAAAACGAGCTGTCAAAATGACATCCATAAAAACAAGCTTTGTTTTCAGTAAACTTGGTTTTGAAAACCCGTACACGTCGTTCAGAACACCATCTTTCGAACATAAATTGAAAGGGGCGAATTGAGAAATGTTGAATCATCCAAAATTTGCTACAACAGTCAGTACTACACTATAATATACCAGCAACCAGCCACGTAGGCTTGTCACTGTGATTTGATTACTGTTTAATTTTATTAGTTCCATTGTTTTAACCGGTAAATGAAATTAATTCCGAGAAATACTGATGTGTCTTGATAATTTGCGAAATGGTGTGTTGTACGATATAAAGCGGTTGAAATGGATCTGGTAAAGGAGTTCTAAAGGAAGAAACTGGCAATATTTTTATGCTTGCTTGTATTTAGGTAGGGAGCTTGCTTATTATATTTATCGATTCGCCGTCTTTTTGGTAGTTAGTACATACGGTAGTTGACCAACTTTTAAAACACTTTAATATTTGTATTGATTCTCTCATGTGAAGAATACTATTATTGGTTATTGGAAGAGAATGATAACAAGTATGACAAGACAACACTTTTATTTTACATTCAAGAGTATTCCTCTTTGTTTCAGCTTTATTACATTGTAACGAAAATAATAAGATGGTATTTATATGGCTGGAATGAAAAGAAAAGGCTGTGCTTATTAAAATGAGTATTTATTGATTTATAGTAATTTTTTATGGATATTTTGTATGTCCACATTTTATAGGCTTTTTAATTTTCATACGATAAAGCGATTGATATGTAAAGTAAATATATGAATCCGACGGGTGGTGTATGTAAGATGTAAAATGGTATGTAAATCCATGATTTATGTACATATTATTAATTAAAAGCTAAACGGATGTCGTGCGGTTTCAATTGTTGAGGTTTTGCCTGCATCGCATCAACAAATGATAGTGTGTTTAGAATAAACCAAAACATATATGCGTTAATTTTACATACAAATATATGTTCTTAATTCGTACAATTTTATTTACTTTACTGGATCCAACCTTATTCTGAAATCTGATGTTTCAAAGGATTAGCATTACCATACAGAGAGGAAACGCCGCCATACTATTCCTCGGATCATTCTCTACTTTAATCTCTACACCCTACGAAATATTTCATCTTTGATAACCTTCCTACCTAAACATGTTCAACAAATTGATTGCATCCTTGTTCTCTTTTTAAATAAAACTCATACAATTTGGTATATAAATAATCAACAACGGTATCCTGCATCACTAACATTACTATGTACGAATTCAACAATTATCTATAAATATGGGAAACAAACTACTTAGTACATTATATAATAAATACATACTACAACTACATATAATCATACACTAATTAGTTTACAAACAAATACAATTTTAATTCATACAATTTGGTATCTTAATTAATAACAACGGTATCGTTAGTATTTAGTACGGAATACGGAACGGACGAGTTTAACAATTAATTATCTACAAACAAACTAATTTAGCATATTATAACATAGTGTTTACATACAGCATTCTCCTAATTCGGCGCTCTTGCATTGTTGTTGTGTGCAGTGGGTTAAATCCATCGAGAAGATGACCTAAGAAAAATAATTAACACATTGAATCATTAAAATCATTCTCGCCCATTTATTAATTTCCCCCCAATTATTTACATTCTTTTAATAGAAATTCATTTACCCTTGGGTGCTTTGCACAAGGCCTCCTGACTCGACCCTTGTTGCTAACAATGTGACCGCAGTTAGTACAAAACACAATGCTTTTAGGCCGGTCACAGATTGGACACTCCGTTTCCTTCGTGGCCGCAGCAGCACCTACCCCTCCATCTTGCATTGCATTGGCGTCTTCGATCCTCTTCTTCTCAACCCAACAGTTACAGTTACACTAAAGCAGTTTATTTAAAATATTACGTAATACATAGCAATAACTAATCTAACCGCTTTTAAATATTATGCATTTTTTACACAATTTACTTACACACAACTAGATTTATGTTTATGTTTACATTACCTTCGCGAAAGGTCAACCGAGTTAAGTTTTTAAAGCTAATTAACTTCACCAGAAAGAAAACAATAATTCCTGGACAAAAAAATGACAACAGAAATGACTAGACAGAAATTACGTCAAAAAGTAAGAAATTGCCTTGTTCGAAAGTGACAAAAGAAACAGCCGTTTTTCTCAAATAAATCACCCAAAAAAATCAAAACAAAGGATTCAAACAAAGTGTGCTGCTAATTTACTCCAGAACAAATACAATCAAACTTGACAGATGCGGTGCGACACGAATCAAACAACCAGAAAAAAGCGAACGACGAGAAGACGGTGACTTGATGACGACAGACAACCAAAAAATATGAAACGGAGATGCGAGGAACGATCACCTTTTCATAATCAGCGTAGCGCCAAGTGGAATCTTGTCACTTTGGATTTACTTGCTGCTGGTTGATTGGCTGTTTGGTAAAGACAAGGTAGGGATTTACTTGAATGAATTTAGCATTCGAACAAAGCCAACATAAATGCTCATTATCTTTTTTTGGAAGTTTTGGAATTATGCTAAATGAAATTATGCAAATTAGAGATGGTTTAAAAATGTTAGAATGTGGAGGGGTGGAAGGAGGAATGAAAGAAATGGATGAATGGTGAAGGAAGAAAATAGCTGAAATTTTTTTTTATAAAATGGTTTTGTATGTATGTAAAATTAATTGTTGTAGTTTGGCTTGATTAGGCTCACTGCTGCTGCTAACGGTGCTGCTTCTTACAAACGGTAGATTTTTTAAGGATGAAGGACTCGAACCAATTTTCTCGTGAAAAGCTTTTTGTAAATTTGCATGTGTGCATGTATTTTATGTAAAAAGTTTGCTGGTCATGTCTAAAAAAGAAGTTTTATGCGTAGATCGTTTCAGGCGACATGAGATAAGGTTCAAATTTCATGTTATACCCTGAACCAATTTAGATAGATGTCTATTTTACTTTGTATTTCCTATTTTGTAGCTGTTGATAAACCGATAATAGGTGTATGCAATGATAATCTAATCAAAAGAAATCTGTACTTTTGTACACTAATATAAGTTAGTTGATAGTATTGGTATATGATGAATTAAAAGCTATTAAATATGATTGGATAGAATTTAAAAAATATCGTAGTGAGAAATTGATTATTTTACTAATTCAATATATGTACATAAATACAAACAACATATCATTGTAAAAAGGATAAACGGATACATTTTATCATGGGGCGATATGAGATTGAAGATAATTAAGAAGAGAACTATATTACAACAATAATTATGTTCATAGGTATGTGTATGAAAGAGAGAAGCCGAAAACTTAAACTTCCGTCGTATGTACGTACTCATACTGACAATGATCATAATCATGACAATGATGAATCGTTATTGATGATAAAGGGGATTGTTGGTCCGTTGAATTCAAAATGGCAATTGTCTGAAGTATTTTAATTTAAACCCCACTCCTTCGCAAATTGATGTTCTTAACTTAACCCGTTTCCCAAACAATACCTTGTAAAACATGGAACAAAGTAGGAGTAGGAGATTGTCTTCTTGAACAAAGGAGAATGACATCGTACAAAACCAAATTATTACCTACTTTCACAACATCAATGCTTTTAATATAAATTTAAGTACGATTTGTACTGAAACATTTGTGTTTACTAGTGCTTAAATTACATCAAAGTGGACATGATCATGTCGTGTGTCATTCCTACTCCCAAAGCAAGTAAATTCAATTCATATGTTGCGGCACGTTCCATACTAGTGTATAAATTACATCAAAGTGGACATGATCATGTCGTGTGTCATTCCTACTCCCAAAGCAAGTAAATTCAATTCATATGTTGCGGCACGTTCTACTGGTTTTTTGTTCCACGTTCATCCGGAAGAGAAACCTAAAACGGAAATCCAAGGTGTGAAGAAAGAAATTAAAAATATGTCGAGTAACACTGGGGAAACATGCAAAATCGGTGATATTAAGTGGGATAGAAAGAAGACGCTAACAATGATGATGAAAAGAAGAAATTGCAAGCTAAATTGGCAATAAAAATAAATAAAAGGAGTTTCACAGCCAATCAAGTAAGGTCAAGGATGAGTAGCAAAATCACACCAGGAAAAGTTCCGGGAGAAAGTGTGAGGATGGATCATGGATGGATTTATTGGTTGGAGTGGATAAATTCACGATGGTAAACCCTTTCACCTTTTGAACCTGAAATTCGTAATTGCAGTCCACTTTTTTACGAAATGATATTTTCAATTGGCCATACAACTGATTCATTCTCTGAGTTGATTGGAGAAAGCAAATATTTCAATTTTAAACAGAGTTGATTGGAGTGGATAAATTCACGATGGTAAACCCTTTCACCTTTTGAACCTCAAGTTGGTAATTTCAATCCGTTTTTACGAAATGATATTTTCAATTGGCCATATAACTGATTCATTCTCTGAGTTGATTGGAGAAAGCAAATATTTCAATTTTAAACAGAGTTGCCGATATTGGAATAATAATATACGAGAAATTGAAGATCAAAGATGAGTTAGTTGAATAATTATTGAAATGTTATACAAAGATTGTCTTTCTAAAGATGTCATTTCCTTACCAAGAAAAAATGTATAAAAATACGAATAAAAAACTGCTTCCTTATAAAACATGATGAAATCAGAAGTGATTCATTTTTAATGAAGGTCGTTTTCTTGTTTTTTACATGCAAACTGACGTAGAGAGACAATGACACTACATCTAAATATTATGTCAACTCCTATGTCTTCTTCATTGAAAGGGTAATTAAATGGCAAAGACGTAGATTAATAAAGCAGTAAAAATAATGTCGCTCAACATTTTTGTCTCTTATTGTTTCATTTGATCATGCATCATGTCCGGTATTTAGTATTGAAAAAATACCTACATAATAAATATTAATGTTTGTGCTCTTTGTGCGATATGAACCATAACAGACAAGTCATCCATGCAGTGTATAATACTACAGATGAATGTAACGCTTATTTAATTCCAANGAAAAAATACCTACATAATAAATATTAATGTTTGTGCTCTTTGTGCGATATGAACCATAACAGACAAGTCATCCATGCAGTGTATAATACTACAGATGAATGTAACGCTTATTTAATTCCAAACGTCACTCGTCAAAACGTTAACCGTTTTTAATCAACGTCACCTCATTTTTATTTTTTTAACCATTCATTCACTGTGAAAGAAACGCTGATTGATATGTCTTCTCCAAAATTACCATAAAAATGGGGCAAACTGAAACTTTTGTTTATTTAGCTACGTAAAAGAGTGCAATTAGTTAATTAATTTAGTGGTGATGGGATGGATTTTAGTAAACTACAAAACGCCAAGTTTTCCAGCTTATGACAAGCATTAGTGGGGAAATGGATCTGACGAATGGAAGGTTGTTTGTTAGACCAAAGTGGAGTTGGAAGAAAAAAGTTCTTTTGAAACTGTTTACTGTTGCATCAGTACTTTGTCAAGTACAATGTGGACATTCAGAACGTGTAAACTTTTTTGATGTGATTAAATCCGCATTTACCTTTGGTGCTGGGGATGTCAGTGAGTTATCAGGAAGAGAGGATAATTTATTGATAGATAGGGTCAAACGTGAAGCAGTTGATACCGAAACTGTAGGCAATTTGACCATCAACGGAAGTAGGCACAAACGAGAAGATGGAGATGAAGATGGCCCGGATGAAAACGAAGAGAAAAGTGAAGAGAAGCCACATGTATGTCACCAGCTTTTATGAAAAATAGTATGCATTAAACCTGTGTTAAAACAATCGTAATATTTATGACAGGAGGAGGGCGACAATAAATCTGATGACACAGGTTCCAGTGAAGATGACAGCTCTGCTGAGTATCATTACGAGGTTGGCATTTGGCAGCCAGAATCTGAAGAAAATCCTTTAGGAAGAGTACTTAGTGACATAACAAGTTATACCATGTCTCCGAAACCTCGTGAAGACGACTGGAATTTAAAAATGTCGGAAATTCCCATATTTAGTTCTGATGAAAGAATAACAATAGACCCAGAAGCTGATTATGGGATAGATGATACAAGCGGCGAGAGAATACCTGCCGTTACATTACCCGATTCGGATTCACAGTCTGATGAACATGAAAAAAGAATCTGGCGAGAGACTGTCTACGATCTGACCAAGAAGGGACATCAAAGTGCAAAAAATTCTGATAAACTTGTTATTGCACCAAAGTCATTTGACTCGGAGGAAGCTGCTAGTCAGGAAAGCAAGATAGACATCCCAGCATCGAGAATTGAGTTGTTTAATAATTTGAAAACGACTATTCGAAAGAAATGGAGGTTGCGGGAGCAGTACCCATTTAGGGTTAGCTTCTTTGAAAAGAAACTGAATGGGGATGAGGAAGTGAAAGAAATGGTTAAAGATTTATCAACGGAGGACTTGGAAATGCTTTGGGTATATGCTTTCCAAACGGGGCAAAAAGATTTTGGCAAATTTGAAAGATACTACCAATCATTATTTAAGAAGAAAACGCATGGCTGGAGAGAGCCAGTTTACAACATTGTCAAGTCGCGGTATCAAGGAGTTAAAAATTCAAACGTTACCGTGCTTAAAGTCTCATTTTCCTCAGAAGAAAGGGACGATGGGGTTGAAAAATTGTCTCCAGAAGATGAGGAAAGGCGACAGGGAAGAGATATGAAGTTTACGCGATTGAGACAACAGTTGCGCGATAAATGGAAAGTTGGCGATGAGAAGGAGTTCAATGTAGAGTTTTTTAATAAGCATGTAAAACAGGATAAGAGCGCTGCTCATTTACTCCAGGACCTCTCAGATAGTGACCTTGAAATACTCTGGATTTGGCTATATCAAAATGTTATAGAAGATTTTACACAATTTGAGAAATTTTATTGGGAAATTCTGAAAAAGAAAAAGGTTGAATGGAGACGCACTGTCTATCAATTGGTTAAACATTGGAATACCGAAAATCAAAATCCAAACGTTGAGGTTCTTGACTTGAAAAACTTCGCGTCAGAAGAGACCGATGACGAAGATGTGGAGGAGATTCGTTCGAATGTTAATAGAGCTCGAGTGGACAAGTTTACCAAGTTACGCATGATTTTAAGATCTTGGCCCGAGCTCAGAGAGAATCCGACATTGGACGCAAATAAATTTCGGAAAAAGCTGAAGGAGAATGAATACGTTAGAAAAGAGACGGAAAATTGGTCAGCGGAAGATCTCTCACTGCTGTGGGTTTGGACAACTCAGGATGTCATTGAGGATTTTGTAAAATATGAACACTTTTATTCAAAAATATTACGGGTTAAGAAACCAGAGTGGAGAAAGGATGTGTATGCTAGAGCTAGAGATACATACAAAGGAAATTCAAG
The DNA here is from genome assembly GCA_027743765.1 of Coecobrya sp. COE2. Lineage (NCBI taxonomy): Eukaryota > Metazoa > Arthropoda > Collembola > Entomobryomorpha > Entomobryidae > Coecobrya > Coecobrya sp. COE2. The sequence continues at coordinate 8,521 of JAHZMV010001575.1, forward strand.
TGTAAAGGTTATAGAACCAGATTCATTTTCCTCTGAGGAACAAGATAATGAGGAGGAGGATGCAGAAGATCAGGCAAGAGCTGAAAAGTTTTTGCGGGCGAGGAGAATTATTAAGGAAAAGTCGAAAACTACGGGCAAAAATAGTCATGATGTTATTGATGATGATCCATACATCCAGAAACTTATTAAAGATTGGTCGGATGAAGACAAGAAGCTTTTAAGGTTATGGGTAGCCGACAACTCCACCGACAATTTCTCAAAATTTGAAAAGTTTGTTAGGAAAATTGTGAAAATCACAGATCCAAATTGGAAGAAACGTGTGCATGAATTGGCTAAAAAGGGGGTTGGTGGGGGAGATGATTCTTATACGCACGTTGTGGAACCAAAGTCGTTTGAAGTGGACGAGAATAGTGAAAGTGGAAGTGGAGAGAAAGAAGCGGCCCAAAAGGAACGAGCGAAAATGTTTTCCCGGATGAAGAAACAATTGCGAAAAAAGTGGAAAATTAGTGATGGGGATGACTTTGATGTGGAGAGATATCGGAAGAACTTATCAGGCGATAAGGAAATGCTAGAAATGGTTAAAGATTTATCGGACGAAGACCTTGATATGCTTTGGGTATGGATACATCAAACTGGCAACGGCGATTTTTACCAATTTGAGGATTTTTATCATGAAATTGTCAAAGTAAAAGATACCAAGCCTGGTTGGAGAGAAAAGATACGTAGTGTAGTCAAGAACCGGCATGATAAAGTTCAGGGGTCAAATTTGCAAGTAGTTGATTCGAAATCAATGCCGACTTCTGCAGAGATAGTGGAAGGTATTGGCGTGCCCACGGAGGCGGAGTCTAGAAATGCTGAGAAATTTACCAATTTGAGAAATAAAATGAGGAAAGGCTTGCGAACTGATAATACTCATGATTTACATTCTAACATTGAAACATGCAAGAATAAATTAAATGAAAATAACGAATATAGCGGATTGTCTGACGAAGAGACTGAAAAATTGTGCGTTTGGGTTAATCAGGACGTTACGACGAACATTATGAAATTTGAGGAGTTATATGACCAATTGTTTGTGGAGAAACAACCGGAAACGACAACTGAGTATCCCCAAGAACATCCCGATAATATAATATCTACTTCCATGATGCCCCCAGTCAAGGGGAGTGAAGAAATTGAAGCCACAATATCGCCTGCAGGGAGGTCGTTTGATGATGATGTCGATACAAGCGGTGAATATTTATTTTCTGGGGCTACGTTGGAACCTCCTGTGAGAAGTGGAATATTTGACAGAACACCGAGTCCTGTTTTTGAAGGTGACGTCGTTTCTCATGACACATTTTCATCTGAAAATGATAACGGTGGACATGATGGTGATACATTCACATTTCCTCCAGATTCAGACGAAGATAAAGAAAACAAGACAAAAATGAGTACGACAGAGCTTAGTTATACTAGTACTACTCCCTTGACTTCTGAATACTCTGGGATAACGTTACAACCTCCTGTGAAAAGTTTGGAGGATATACTTGGACGGACAATGAACCCATCAAGAGGGACGGATGCTGAGGGCGACGGGGACATCGAATCTAAAAAGACATCCTCAGAAACTGGCGGCGAAGCTGCCTATGAATTCACAACTGCTGCGGATTCAGACGAAGAACATGATGGGCGAACCAACCAACCGACAAAGAAGCCAGCCACAACTGGTAACATTACTTCAAATATTTAATGATATCATGCAGATTAAATTAAGAGCATGTGGGAATATTCTTTTCCAAGTGTTTATTTTACTTTCACCGCCGGTCGGATCGACCTTTGTACGATAAAAATTGACAGCAACGCTATAAAACAAAAATGTACTTATTACCTACATTGAAAATGACACTCTAAATTAACACTAAACATTTTCGTACCCTTGAAGAATGTATATAAAATGTAAACCATACGTGAAAATCTCATGTATTTTAGGTACGCGTTTCAATGTAAAGTTTTCACTTGAATCGCAATTCCAGTTTTGTTAAAAATCGTATGAATGTCACCAGCGACCAACTAACACGGGCACGTACGTGGAAATTCTTACGCGACGCAGCGACGGTGTCGCCGGGATTTCAGGCCTTCAAACAGTGATTTTTGGAAAAAGTAGGGATTTTTATAAAAAAAAGTAGGGATTTTTTTATAAAAAAAAGTAGGGATTTTTTTATAAAAAAAAGTAGGGATTCTTTTTATAAAAAAAAGTAGGCATATTTTGAAGAAAACTTGGGATTTTTGGGGAAAAGTAGGGATATTTTGAAAATTACGTCGCAAGGACATTTTAAGAATTTCCACGTAGGCATGAGCATTTCAGAACATATCCTAATTAGGTACACATATAACGTAAGCTTTTCAGAAATGAAATCATTCATAGTGGAGTGGATGCTCTAGGATGACAACTAAGTATAGCATGTATTTAAATGAACAAAAAATGCTTTACACTTGTGGACAAATGAAAATTTGGAGAGGATTCCATCCATTTTATTGACAGATATAGCTGAGAGCACGCAGGCAAGGCAAATAAAAATCTCAAAACTTCAAAATGGAGTGGAGTGACCACAGAATGGAATAGATATATTTAAGTCTTTCAATTTAGAAGTCGGTCTTTTTTGAAATGTTGAAAAATTTCTGGCATTATGCAGGGACTTAATGACGCATCAACCTAATAGAGGGCTAACTTAACGGTTTTAAAATTTTATCGTTAAAAAGTGGTCAATCCGACCGGGGGTAAAAGATTTAAGTATGGTTTAGCTACTACAGAATGGACAGCGGATTTTCACTCCCACATACTCTTAAATCAGTTTAGTGCAATTTAAAATGTGAGATCAAATAAACATGGCAAAATGAAGAAGTGAATAAGTAACAGAAATGATTGACCTACCATCAGTCCAGATTTCAATCTGACCAATAGTTATTTTCAACCTGTCTTAATCTACCCATGAATCCACATTTTTATCAACCTTCGTCATTATCAAATTATCACTTGAGAAGACCACATTTTTGCTGGGATTGATGGCTTCCTAGGATGCATGTAACCATCATGCAATAATGCAATAACCAACCACTCATAAAAGAGCAATTTTGTATTCACAACCAAGATGCACAGTATGTAAAGAAACATACAGATTAAGAAGACCAAAGGGTGACTTAAAATTTTTATCTCTGATTTCGCTAAAAATTTGCAGGATAATAGATTTTGATGCGCTGATTACGAATCCGCAAGCGGTTGACGATTTCATTAATACTGGCGCCACCCAGAAGCCAAAAAATGCGAGAAACTTTGTTAGCTCATAATTGTCCAGAAATTATGTGATTGGTACCTTAAAGTACGTTGATTAACATGGTGAAGTCAGTTTTTAAAATGTTGATTCTGGTGTTTCCAAAAAACAATTTCCCGACATTTTTGGCTTTTGGAGGACGCGAGAATCAAAAATTTTAACGCTTGTAGCTTCACAATCATCCCATCAAAATCTATTATCATGTAAATTTTTAGCGAAATCGAAGATAAAAAGTTTAAGTCACCCGATGTTAAACTATGTTTCTTTACCTATGCATATACTACAGTAAAACTGCATGGCATAATAATGTATGGTTTATTTAAGCATTTAGTTACACTGAGAAACATTATTTCTTCTTTGAAAGTATTACTTAAATTTTAGGAAAAAGTTACACTTAAAAGTTACAGTCAGTCGGAAGCACTCATACAACATAATCGAAAGAATATGAAGAAATACACGTAATGCATTGCGGACGTGGAAATTCTTTAAAATATGTCCTAACACAAAATCCCTGCTGGCCAAAAAATCTGGTTTCAAAAACAAAAAACAGATTTTCACGACTGCAAAAACAGCTTGCTCAGCAAAAACAGATTTTCAAAATCCCTTCTCGACCAAAAATCACTTCTGACCAAAAATCACAGATATTCAAAACATCCCTTCTGGCCCAAGAATCCCTGTTTTCAAAATCAAAATTTCTCTTGAGCACAAACACAACTTCAAAAGGAAATCATTCAAAACCCTGGAAAGTCCGTTACGGCATTTCGTAAGAATTTCTACGTCCGATTAATGGTTACACATGGAACAATCAACCATCTTACCCTACCTATCCTACTACTCCAATGTGTTAAAAATCCACAACACTTTTTTAAAGTTAATGAATGAAATGTAGCTGCCTTTATGAAACAGTCATTACAAATTTTGATGAAAGTAATTAAGGAAAATACGTGGGATTTTCACACTCCTCCATAGGAATACTTATTCCATATTAAAAACGGCAGTAATAATAATAAGGTAATATACCCAGCGATCATAAGTTCGATAAGTAGCCGGATTGGTATACGGTTTACAATTTCGACCTATTTAAAAATGTTGTCATGTAAATTTAGTCTAATCTATTCATTTGATACTCGTACGAGTAGTTATATACTCAATTTCGCTACGCGCAGTTTGAAAGCTTCCAAATTGTAAAGGAAACGATGCGGGAACCCTCACCGATCGATACAGTTAACAAAAGCGTCCTAATATCAATATATATATATATATATGCATAAATAATATTTCAGGCTACGAAACATTAACATCAAACTTATTAAATTACGAAACTAAATTATTCATAAAGAGAAATCCTACTTCACACGATCAAATAAAAATAGCAAAATGTGAACAATTTTTAAACGTTTGAAAATTTCAATAATGAATACACAGAAATAATAGCAACAAAGGACGGATCTTCTGATGAATCTACATCCAAACCAAAGGACGGATCTGCAGAAATGACATCAATAATAGATTCTGCTTTCACTACAACGCCACGAGGAAACCCAGACTCAAATGAAGAAACGTCAACCACAGATCAACACGGGAGATCACTTCACGGGTCTTCCAGCGCAGAACATTCCGAGACATCGACCCAAGAAAGCACTGATAACTCGAATGAAACAACCGGTACAA
>JAHZMV010001577.1:0-15311 GCA_027743765.1 Coecobrya sp. COE2
TTTTATGTTACTTTTGAACACATATTGACACCTACAACCCACAATATATCTTTAAGTCCAATTCCGAAATAGCAGAGATGTATGTAAATACATATTTACACGTAAACGCTCAGACCATTCAACAATGAACACAAGAATACAATTCTTAATCCAAAGTAAATTGTGTTTACTATTTACCCAAATATGTATACGCATTTTCTTAAATCCTAAACGGTATAATCTGTTTTGTCGATTATATAGTGAACTTGTAGTCATTATAAAGACAATCAAATTTGAAGTACAATTATGGCAAGCTGCAAAATTCAGAAAAATAGCAACATACCATTAGCTCATATCAATCAAGTAGCACTTCAATCCCTCACCCATCCTTATTTTCACTAAATGACAAAAACATATGCAAGTACATTTTCGGTTAATGCGTTCCTGCCTAAAAAGACAAATAGATATTGAAAGTGGTTTTAAAAAGCTCTTGCTAAATTTGTACTTTTGATAGAATAATATTTTTCCGCATTTTACTCCATTTTCTCCCAAACTGACGTACATCAGATAATGCGGGAGTGCTTTAATACACCACAGGATTTTCACTTTGTGTCAATCTGCAACTTGCTATTCAAATGTACTCATCATTATCCCGAATTCATATCTACATAGTTTATATTCCACTGTAAATACAGCGCCGTTACCAACATTTTAAATTTGGGTAATGGTAGCCATGCAAACCTGTACTCTTCAAACGTTTCTGAACGCCAACAAGAATCAGGCGTGGAGTGATACCAACAGACAAAATGCAGTTACCATTGAAATTTCAGCAGGAAATAAATCCAATGTTATGCACAGCTCCATGAAAATTTTGCTATATTTTGGGAAAATTATTGGCTTCTTGCCAATCAGTGGAATATTTTCAAATGGAACTGTCAACGACTTCAATGTTAGGTATGTATGTAATTGAATACGTACGTTCAATTGTTATAAGCACAACATTTCTCTGTATTGAATTTTGAAATCTTTTTAGGAAATGGAGTGTTTCCGGTTTGCTATCTATCCTCGTAATATCTATATTGACAATCCATGCTGGCGTAACTTGTTATGCATTTATATGTGGCGACTTTGAAAGCAGCCCTTTAGGCATTGCACAATATGCGAGATCTGTTGTATTCACGTGCGTTGGTCTTTATGCAGTCACATTCCTTTATCGAAACTCGGAAAAACTTGTTGAATGTCTTAAAGAATGGGAAGCGACAGAGACCATTTATCAAAATAATGATAGTGCGTTGGTCTTTATGTGGCCACATTCCTTTATCGAAACTCGGAAAAACTTGTTGAATGTCTTAAAGAATGGGAAGCGACAGAGACTATTTATCAAAATGCTGATCCCCATCTATCTAAATTTATCAATCTTGTGACAATCATAGTATTAGTATCGGCAATAGGCGAGAACGCTGTGGCACACGCTAATGTGTTGGTTGAATACAATATAAAATGGCAAAATGGGCAAAATACTTCAATTTTGCAAACGTACTGGGAGGTACATTACCCGGAGAAAGCAAACGTGATTCCGTACAATGCATTCATTGCCGTAACATATTTCGTTGCTAATAAGCTGTGCATTTACGCTATTAATTATGGCGACATTCTGGTTGCCGTGATTGCAACTGTGCTCTATCGGAGATTTAAATTGCAGAATGAGGCAATGTCAGATTACTTGGGAAGACAGGGTTCAGAAATGAATAAAGGAACATGGCAAATGTTTGTCCAGGATTTTGAAAAACTTCTCAGGCTGCTGAATTTATTTGCAAACTTTTTGTCTCCNAAATTGCAGAATGAGGCAATGTTAGATTACTTGGGAAGACAGGGTTCAGAAATGAATAAAGGAACATGGCAAATGTTTGTCCAGGATTTTGAAAAACTTCTCAGGCTGCTGAATTTATTTGCAAACTTTTTGTCTCCGCTAATTTTTGCCATGACATTCTATAATATATTTTACATAGGCATGCATTTAAGTTACTTTTTCCGTTCAACACGAATCTACGATGCACCTTATAAAGAGTATATAGTGTGGAAACAGGCGTATGTTGTGTGGGCTGTCATTCACTTGGTAACGAGAGCTTACGTAACTTTCAGTTGCTGTGGAAGGGTACACGAACATGCTCACAGGTTTTCTGAAATATTGGACAAATGTTCAGTGTCATCTCTAACGAAAGAGGTAAAAATTATTTTTATAATTTCTGACTTTCTAAAAGTTTTCATTTTTGTGATGATTTGATATATTGTTCTAATAGGTGGAACGTATGGAATTGAGACTAAGAACGGAATCTTTTGGATTTAGAGGTTTAAGTCTTTTCATAATTAAGCGATCTTTCATTCTCCAAGCGTTGAATGTAATACTGACATTTGAAATTGTACTGTTACAATCTCCAGGATAAAATTCGTAAAACAAGCTAATTCATAATTAAATTGTGTGTATTATGTATAAGAATAAAATTAATGCATTCAGTATTTAATTTGCTGCCAGGGGCACTCTTCATAATAAAAGTAAAAGTACATAAATACCTATAATATTAGGTGTGAATGGAAGCATATACAGCTTTAAAATTCTAACAAATGAACAATAATATGACTTTTATGACTCTGTAAAATCATTTTAAGGAAACAGAAAACAATTAAAAGTCACACTAATGCTAGGTTTGAACTGAAAATTTGCAACACATTATTCGCATACTTTCTTATGGGAGTTTAATTTTCATTAGTAGCCAAATGACAGTTTTCATTCGATAACGTTCAATAGATAAAAGAACAATATTACAGCAATACATACAATATTATTCTCGATAATATTTCGCTCTCCGTCCATCACCACTGTCAGTTGCATTTGCATCTGTTCCGTAGTGTTCCAATAAAAAATGATATCATGTCTCACGATTTTTCTCATCAATATCCAATTAGGCAATCACTCAGACCACAATTTTTATCTGATATTAGCCAGTATGCCAACACTCAATAAAAGTCCAATAAAATAATTACGCAGTCTCTTTGAAAGCATTCCAGTTACACATTGACACTTTGAACCTTGAACGTCGAAATGCTCAAAATAAATTATACTTTTTAGGAAAGCAAAAATGTCCTTATACGTATGGAAAATATGTACAAAGATTATATCGGCGATATCGACAATTCATACCGTTGATAATCATTCAGACATGCTCATATCTGTCCTTGTCCAACGAATAAACCAAGAGTTCGTAGTTCAGCCTACGATATTTTTATGTCGCATTTTCTTTGATATATGTCAAACGTAACGCCAGGTAAAATCAATCAAAAGTATTCTGGATTACATGCCGTATTTATTGAATACAATCTATACCTATAACCTGGTGAACTTGATAATAATTTATTGACTTTCGACTGGGAGATAATGATCTACATACATAGTAAATACTTTTCTTTCTCGGTTCCAAAATGAATGGACATTTGTCAGTTTTTTGATTGATGTGCATGATTACTACATAAAAATTATGCAAAGAAAAATATCATTTTATAGACTTTTGCATAGTGAACATCACTTCCATTTGAACAATTGGAGAGTTCACAACGAAAAAATATTTACTGCGAAAATCGAATAATTAAAAATGGAGTTAATTAAAGTAATTGGCATTTTGTCAATCCTAGCGGTTTACCTTGTGGCGCTAGGAAGAGGTGCAAATTTCACACCAAAGGCTTGTGGAGACCATGCAGCGTGCGTTGGTGACAATTGCAACACTGACTCAGAATGTCAACAAAATCTTGGCAATCTTTCCTACTGTTTAACTTCAACTAAAAAATGCTCATGTAATGGCACCGAAAGTGTCGCCAGTGAAGACAAAGGGAAATGTCTTCCAAAGATCAAAGAGATTGGGGGAGTGTGTGAAGAAAAGGTCCAATGTACAAGCAGCACCCCAGGGTCGTTTAGTGACTGCTTGGAGGGTGTCTGCAACTGTACGACCGGGTACACCTACACCGACCGGAACATTGGTCAAAAGCACAAGTGCCTTAAACTTGCGGAGAAAGTTACAGATCCTTGCGAAATACAGGAGCAGTGTTCTCAGAGTATCCTTGGAAATTACAGTCAATGTACTTTAATACCTCCTCAACAGTGCATTTGTGACCCTATTTTGGCATTTGAAAGAGGCGGTAAATGCGTTCCCTACGCCCAGGAGCTTGGAACAGAATGCTTGATAGATACAGATTGCACAAGAGGAACTCCTGGAAAAGACAGTGAGTGCCGAGCGTCCCCAGAAGATCCAACGAGGAAGACTTGCCAATGTAAACCCGGCACTGAAAACGAACCCGGTAAACACACCTGTTATGAGATTAGAGATACTTTGCAGGAACCCTGTAGAAATAATTATCAGTGTACGAAGAACATTGGAGAACTGGCGATATGTCTACTTGGGGCTTGTAGTTGTAAGGCTGGGGCGGTGGGTAATGTAGCCGCCACTGCGGGCACAAAATGTATTCCTATGGTTCTTAACGGTGAACGTTGCATTGGACCTTGGCAATGTTACTCACATAAGGGGGGAAGTGCATCATGCAATGGGGTCTGCGACTGCTTAACTGACTACACCACCAGCTCCACTTTGAACTCTTGTCTTCCAGTAGTGAAAACCCTTGGCGGTTCATGCCAGGAAGGTTCCCAGTGTCAAAAGGGTATAGGAGCTTACAGCAGTTGCCAGGACGGTAAATGCGAGTGTGGACAAGATGCAGTACATTCTGGGGGTTCAGATACGTGTTATAAAAGGGCTGCTGGGATCGGCGATAAATGCAAGGAAGATATCCAATGTTCCAGTACTTTGAGAGCTGCATTGTGCTTGAACGATGAGTGTGTCTGCAACGATAAGGCAACATTGTCTCGAGATGGAAGCAAATGTATTCTAAAAAAGGCACTGGGTGAGCAATGCGATACATTTGAACACAATCAGTGTAAGCACGCGGGTGGCGCAATATGCAAACGGAACGGAGCTACAGGTCTCTCGTATTGCGAGTGTGACGAAGGATACTTTCTTCATCCATTATATCCTCCGCCATTACCTAAGGCTTCCTGCATCAAGGCGGCGTCCTACATTGGTGATAGTTGCTCAGCTCATGGAAGTCAATGTCGAGCACGCTTGGAAGGGGCTACCTGTCATGTAGATAGCAGTACTTGCGAGTGTGACGAACAAACGGAATTGGTAAGCGAAAACAAGAGAAAGTGTCTCGCGCAGGTGCACACTTTGAACGGAACTTGTTACGAGAATGCCCAATGTACAGTTCCCAATAGCCACTGTCTTGTTACCTCATTTTGGCCTGGAGCCGCAGGAATGTGCTCATGCGTTGAAGGCTTCGTCCCTAATCCGGAAGATCCAAACAAATGCATAGCGGTAAGTTTCCTGAATTATTGTAATTAAAATAGTTTATATTGTCGTGAAGTACAATTTATTTTTATCTTTCCAGGTGTCGCGTGATGCTGGCAATATCTGCACTGGTACAGTAGAGTGTTTGGCCGGGATCGCAACGGGACATGCTAAATGTAACGATGTCACAAAGCAATGCGAGTTTTTCAAAGGTGACGAAAAGGACAAATCGACCAGTTCAGGAAATTCACCTAAAGTTACAATGCTGCTTTTTATTGTAGGCTTATTTTCATTGTTATCCTTTCATTAAATGTCGATAAATATTCATTATATTATATTACGTATGTTGAATAAATTACACATAAAATAAAATTCCGTATTTAGATCCCTTATACATATTACTTGACACGGTTATTATTTTATGAGCACATATTTACAATCATTAAAAAAGTATTGGGTTTTGATGTCATTATTCTGTTGATATTGGTAACAACCATACTATCAGCGAAAATTGTTTGACGTCAATAAATTGGAAAAGTAGTCCAGCAAGTGCACTGTTTTCTATCGAAAGCTATTGACGGTAATTTTCTTTACGTAATTTGGTTCGATACCTACTGGAGAGAAGGCATTTTTAAAACAGTAAATTGCGAATTCTGAAACAAACAGCATTATGGCAATAGCAAATCCAACTGGTAGTAGAAAGAAAATTACTTGTACATTTCCATGCATTGTTGGTGTTGTTAAGGTGAGCTGCTTCCCCTTATCAGCAGATGCTTTCAGCAATTTGTTCCACAACTGGGAAAATCCTGCTGGGTAAATTGCACTGATTCGTTTAGCCACTTGTATAGGGATATAGCCTTGAATGGCTATTTTAATGTTATACTCGAAAATGTTTTGCTTGCCAACATACACATTTTTCGTATTATTTGAAGTTAACTGACTTTGGAATTTTAAACAAATCTCGTGAGATGCCATAATAGCTATTTTGTTACATTTCTGTAATGCTAAATATAGAGACTCTGTAAATTTTTCTTTTAGCTCGAAGCTTTTATTTAATAAAAATTCCTCTTGTTCCATGATTTTGTCCCAGTTCCAGGTAGACACGTATGAAATTTGTTGTGCAAAATCCCGTAGAACTAATGAGGAGTTAGGTAACATTTGAGAGTTATTTGCCACCATTTTGTGCCAATTAACCAGATACGGATTTGTTTGGCCAAAATATTTCGTTGATATTTCCGTTTTCATTGATTCCAGTCTATTAACCCAAATTTCATGCTGGGTTTCATTTGTTCGGTTTTGGATGGCAGACTTGATAAATTTTGCAATGTTGTGGGCATTATCCATGAAAAATATTTGACTATAAATTTGAAATTTGTCCTCAATTAGTTGTTCCACAGTTTCATAAGGTTTTGGTTCTCGTGGAGATATCATATTATATACATTTTTGCTTTTGTATGCATTACTGAATATAGTAGCACTCAAAAGAAATAAGCCAATTGGAAATCGAGCTAAAATGCTTTCAATCCTACTTTCTAGCCTACCTGCTTGTTCTAGCAAACATTTTACAAATTCAAAAAGACCAGCAATATCTAGCATTGTTCTGGAAACAACAGCTATGTAAATCCATAAAACCAATACAGTGATCATACAAAATAACCACACGTATTCATCAAAAACATTCAACAGATCCCAAAATGCTAACTTATCTTCCATGTGCCTTCCACAACTTACAAATCGTGTTGAGCCTAGTCGGTCTTCAAAATTGAAAGGAAAATATTCTAAACTTACGTTATGTAAAGTATCCCATAGTTGCAATGTGACTTTTAAATACTGAATATTACCATTTCCTTCAGCGCGTGCTACAATCCCATTAACACAAGTAACCTTACTGCCAAGCGTTGGAGTGCCATAACTAAAATTGTTACCTGTAACCGTACGCCAAAAGTCATAAAGAACTAGTATTGGGTTATTGTGTGAAACTTTGTGATGTTTGCGGCATTGGTCAAAAATACGAGCTAGAGGTGTAATTGCCCGGGTAATTTGGTAAGATATAATATACCAATAAACTTGTCCAGGGTCTGGATGTATATGATTCATGATTAATAGTGAGATGCTTGGCAATTTGGCTAGCGTAACTCTATTGGGATCAGCACGAAAGCATGCAAAGCAGAAATTTATTGTATGAAAATGTATTATGCTTTCATTCACAATTTCAATGAGAATGTAATTATCATTGGTCAATGTCCTCAGGGGTAGCGTATTAAACACCCAATTTGCTGCAGTGTTCTGTAGCTGTGCTAAATTGGTATTGCCCTGGACAACCAAAGCAAATATGGTGGTTGGTGACGCCGAAGGAATCACACGACCAAAATGAGGTTGATAAAAATGTGCGGGTGTGAACCATATCTGAGGGCTCTTTATGTTAGTATTAAGATCTAGTGTGAGTTCTGGTGGGAGCACTGACAAAAATAACTCCCTGTTCCAGGGACGGGAGCTTAAGGTCAAATTCAAAAGTTTCATTTTCTCACAATAACAGTTGTCCTTTCTCCCACAGAAGTAATTGTGGCCACAAGTTAGTGCATTGAAATCCAGCCATCCATGTGACCAGTTAAACTTGCTTGTTGACGGCAGCCAAATCCTTTTCCCAGAATGTTTGGACGCTGTCAATAGAGGCGTTTGAATTATAACCGGTACTGGAACCGTTGGTAGAAATAGTTCAACCTCACGAAAAACGGTTATGTGGACCAAGGTGTGCGTATCAATAAACGGGTTAAGAATTTTTGGTAAGTTTAAGGTAATTATAGTTGTATTACTTTCTAGGGTTAACCGAAAAGGTGGGGGTTTCTCTTGTTCCTCTTCAGAATTCTCGTTCTTAAATCTGGCTGCGGATAACATATTTATGTAGATTCCGCCCCAAATAATTAAATAAAGAGTTATTTTTGACGAAGTAATGTTGGGAAGCATGGCAGATGCTATTAAAATTAGAACTTTTAGTATGAAGCCAACGGTATTTCCATGAGGTTTAAAAGCTACTTGATTATAAATATTGTAAACAAAGATTCTTAAAAGTGCAAAGGGCACTACTGCTACCGTGATCCTTCTTCACCTGCTGCGTTCCATGGACTAAGCAAGGATACTTATAGTTATATGCATAATGTTTTTACTACTATTATAGATACTATGTAGTTGTATCTCGATTGTTCAATTATTTTTTATTTATCTTAATGTCTGCCCATGATTTTAAAAAGAATGCATCCCATTATGTAAACATTTTCTTGCCTTCAGAATGCGCAATTTCAAGTATGTATGTTTACGTGAATGTGTTGGTTAAAATTTTGTTTAAGCTCTGGATATAAGATTGGAGTATTGAACAAGATTAATTAAATTTTGAGTTACACCGTTTTGAAAAACTTGAAGAGATTAATTGTAATCATAATACCCATGATAATGTTTGAAAATACCGTATCATATATGTATAGATGATGCATGTAGGTAAGGAGTAAGGAGGCATTGTGTTTTGCTCTGTTTACAAAAATATTAAACGAATACAAAAGTAATAAAGTAACATATCATTTCATGCGTATATTTACTTACTTAAGTAGTATTAAGATGACATGGATATTGAGTTGCTTATAAACATAATACCAAGTACACGTGTGTATATCGATTTCAAATTCAAAAAAAGTAATTGAGTTTTCTTTAATATTGTTATAATCTTGCATTGAAATGTAAATTACCAGATTGCCTGACTTAAAAAATTAACAAATTGGTTGACTAGGTGGCCACAGTTAATGAGATGCATTTAACCTCTAACCCAAATCAGAAAAACATCTTTGTTGAACACACCGCACTATAAACGCTGGTTTAATTGTAAAGGAAATGACTGGAAACCATGAGACATGGGATTCCTAATCCTAATTTGGGGATTATCATTCCGTGCAGATGTTAATGAATACAGTAGCACGAAATGATCCAGGCATAGAGGAGATAATTAGTCCATATATTTTTAAATCTCACGCAAAACGTAAGAAACAGCCAGAAATATGAGTAAGGTACTCGCAATGCAGTTTTTCTGATGCTTCACGATCTTCAATATAAACAACGCTGAATTTTTGCCAAGTAAATGATAATAGTAAGTAAGTAAGCAAGTTATAGTAAGTGAAAATGAATCATGTATGTAACTATGTAACAACTGTAACAGCATCATCATTGAATATCGCTCAGCGTTGCCAAAAGCATTTTTCTTCTCTGAATCATTAGGAACTCACGCAGTTATTTCGCAATGTTAATGTTACGCTGGTGTAAATGTAATTAGTATAAATCCAGATGCACCCGACTCCTCACTTACAATGCCAATTTCAGTTTCCACAATTCAAATTTTCCAATAAGGTTGCATGACTAATAATATTACGATTTATAAATAGTAATATAAATAAGTTTATAAGGTACAATGTGTGTGTGAAATGTGAGTTACATACATACATATTGAATTGAACATACATTTCTGATGACTAGTGGATGACGTAAAAATAAAATTAGTTGGGAATCTTGGAATGTGCAATTAATTGCACATATATTAAATAAAATCATTAATATTGATTTATCATGGTTTTAGTAGTAACAGAGTATAAATCAGGTAGGCATTAGCAGTCAGCCATTAGCCTGGTGAATGTCTCTATTCTCAAATTTATTTGCCAGAATTCCAAAGCACTTTCGTCACTCTTTCACGGGATGTGTTATTTAAGGGAGCTTGTTTTAATTTCATATGATTTTTAGTATTAAGATTGTGCCTACTGAACTGACGCTAACCTGTACGACGCATGAATGTTGGACAATTATTAAAGAAGGAAAGTCCTTTATTAAATATTAGCACAAGTGCATACATTTAACAGGCACCATTGATGAATGCATCTAGAGTGTATTAAAATGTGTTGTTCCATTTTATCAATGAACATGCATATTATTGAAATATCGAATATTGCCCTTCATTTATCAAGCAAAATTTTGTGATCGACTGGACATGCTCCTGTTATCTACTCATCACTATGGTATTTAAAAAATACATTTACGTGTCAGCAACCAGAATATCTACAGGATGTACGTAGATAATATATATGTAATATTATTTTTCCTCGTAATATCACCGTCATGCTTGTTGTGTAACCTCCTATCAGTAAATGTCTCAGCTCGAGCCAGTCAGTTATATTTGGTCAAGGATTAGTGCTAAATAATATATATTTAAAAAATCCAATTTGGTTGATCGATTTTTTTACTTCTAATTTTATTTTAAACTAATTATTGCAACAATCATAAGTTTTCTTAAACCCGAGATAATTCCAAAACCAAAAATGCTTCGTCAAATCGTCCAGAAGAACATGTCAAAACTTTACACTAAACTAGCTCTAACAATCTACGCTAATCCATTTTCTAATTCAATTTTACCAGGAACTGAAATAAAAGTTAATAATAAAGATCCCTCCTATTAATTTTGCTGATGATACTACTCTCACAAGACAGCGAAATATGAACAATACAAATATTGCATTATACCTTCCGGCCAAATATGATGGGTCTTCGAAATAATTTGAACTAAAACTTCCGTCATCATATACATCATTGAGTGAATACCAAAAATAATTAATCTGAAATACGTAAAATACTTACGTAGTTAAATTCATTTAGCGTGAATACCTATACAATGCATACAAACCTAATATACACAGGTACATATTTGCAAAATGCGTGTGTGCAAAATTACATCAATGAGAAGCAAGTTATATTTCTCAAGGCAAATTATAACTAATCAAATAAATAAATTAGAATCCACCTGGCAACATTGTAATATGTACTCTGTGTATGCTATATAACTGTTGGAAGATGGTCTTTTACCATTTTGCTAAAAAATTAATAAAAGAAATGAGTAACAATGTACAAATGTTTAGTGTTCACTGAATAGATAAAGACAAAAACTTATGTCACGACCGCTCTTACGTTCCAGTACAATTTTTAATCCAGGTAGATATTTCAGAAACTTTTGAGTTTTTGAGAGGAATCAGCACAAACTGGACATAATGGAATTTAATAGAGAAAGAAATCATTTCCACCATTTGAATCACAGACGCTTTTCCAGAGAAAAAACTGCTTGTATAGATAATAGCTTACGGATTGAAGCTCCTGTTACCCTCGATACCAGTAGCGATTTAAAAGCTGGTGTGACCAATCATGCATTTTATCCAACTGTAGATAATCCAGATGGCGACAGTCACAAATGCTTTGGTAAACCCGACTTTAAAACCCCGACTGAAGCGGTAGCGGCATCAGTCATTGTTACTGCCGCGCCCATTCCCAATGTTAATTTGTTTACTACACCACCAGACAAAAATGACACAGAGCTTCAGAAAGTTAAAACAGGAAACAAGTACAAAGGAATTAAAAACTATTTAGGCCTTGCCCTAATTTTCTTAGCCAGTTGTTGTTTCTCCATGGTCATATTATGTGTGAAAGTTCTGCAGAACCATGGGTTTGAAGCTTATGGGGCATCATTTTGGAGGTACATGGGTATTACGCTCCCAACTATCCCGACAATCCTCTACTTTGAATTCAGGTCATGTACAAAAAATGACAATTCAGTTTTTCATACTTTGTTACCATTGCGGGAAAAACAGAAGATATGGTTCATATTACTGGTAATTGACATTTTCAACCTATTGTAAATTTCAAAAAAGAATCAATGTTAAAATATATTTTTGATTTTGTCACACAAAGTGTACTGGGGTTGTAAATGCCAACTCGGTAGTACTTCGGTATTACGCACTTGCAAACCTAACTATAGGTGATACATTGGTCATAGCATACTCGACGCCTGTTCTTGTCACATTGTTGGCTCATTGCTGTCTCGGGGAGAAATGTGGCGTATTTCCGATTATCGTGGCTTGCATGACTTTTGGTGGAGTTGTAATCGTGGCAAAACCACCTCTACTAACTGGATCTACGGAAATCGGTTCAGGATCTCTGGTAATAAACAGGAAAATAATGAATTTTTACCAACCGAAATTAATGACTCAATAACCCCAGTTAAGCGTACGGTTATTTTATAGATTGGAATAATGTTTGCGTGTGGTTCGATGGTTTGTTCAGCTTTGGTAGTAATCACAACCCGCCAACTTAGAGAAGTGCATTTTAGTATTGTGATGTTGGTCACTGGTCTCATTGGAATTATAGAATCACTTATACTGATTTCCTGGTTCGACAATTTCAACGAACCAAGAACATTGAACGAATTTCTTCTCGTGGCTGGAGTTGCAGGTCTTTCATACTTAGGTCAAATGTCCATGACATTAGCCTTAAAGTTTGAGGATGCGGGTCCTATAGCTTTAATGAGATGTTGCGATGTCATCATTGGCTTTATTTTCCAGTATGCGTTTCTGCATGTGGTGCCAGATATCTTCAGGTGTGTGTTAATGCCAAATTAACTTGCAATGGAATGCAAAATAATTTTTAGCCTGTATTTACCTGAGATCTTATTTATTTATTTAAGTGCGATTGGATCTACAATTATACTTGCTGGAGTTTTATCCATTGGGTTTCGTAAATGGCTAAATTCTCTACCTGAAGAAGATAACCGGCGAAATAAGTGGAGCATTATTTTGAAGTAAATTATTTGATAACGTCTGGAGAAAACTTATCGCTGTAATAATTATAAACAGCATCATTTGCAAATACGATGTACCAAAATATGTTAAAAACAATTGATACATTAATTTACAGAACAATATAGTTTCTTACAAAATAGAGTATTAAATATTTTCTCCCAATGCAGGCTTGACTATTGAACTGATTAATCACAATTTACAACGGATTGGTATATACAAAGGAGAGATGAATTCTGAAACTTGCAATAAAAGTTTAACCGTACAAATAAAAATAAAACAAAACGCTCATAATAACATAAACTCAATCAACATTTCAATGGCAGTTTACTCTTATTTATAACCTTTACTAATAGGCTCAATTTTATGTCGCCGTTACTAAAACAACTTCAGCCTTATACAATATATGTTGCCTATATATACCTAATAGCAGGTTATATAATGGTCTTACTGTCGTCATATTCCTGTTTATAATTCATGATTCCTTAACTACTGTTAGGTATGTTTGAAAGTAGATGAAATTACATTCATGTGCCGTCCTAATAATAAATCGGAAAAGATCATGGATTCAGTAAAGCTGAAGTTCTCAAGAAATTAAAGTCATGAATTGTTCATGATGTTATAAATATCACTGCACTGGCATGTCCAACTTGCGTCATCATGTAGCAAGTGGTCATTCACAATCCAAAAAAGCGAGGAGAACTGGTACCATTACTATTACTTGTAATTAGTATCATGTAATAAAATCATTGCAATATTTATATAATTATTTTAAAATATTTTCTGTGTCCATATGAACATTAAAGCTTAAACAGCCGCACGCTGATTTTCAGTAGTTCTTTGAAAATTTTAGGAAAAATATTGGACAGCACACAAGTGTATTCGTTACTGTATCCATAAATTGATTTTAAAAGTGTATACATACCTAAGTCACGTCAAAACTATAATGATGGAGTTTACACAAGCACACAAATCATATATTCTGGATCAGCATCTCGTTTCAAATCAACAGGATAAAAGTGTAGATAGCCATTTATCTGCCTTTGAGTCATGCACTATACAATCGAGTTTAGATGGAAAAGACTTGAAGGAAGGTTTGTCCAACCCCGCATTTGATCAAACTACTGAAAGTCACGATTTTGACAAACATGAACCAACTAGTGAATTCCAAAGTTCAGGAAACCCATCAACAATTGGAGTTTCCCTTCCCAGTTCAAATAATGTATCTCTAATTAAGTTAAATGAAATGGAGGAAATGAAAACAAAAAAGAAGAAATACAACGGACTAAAAAACTATTGGGGCATTGCACTCACTTTCTTATCCAGTTTTTGCTTCTCGCTTGTTGTACTGTTTGTAAAGATTTTACATGGCTACGGTTTTGAAGCCTATGGTTCATCATTTTGGAGATGCTTTGGTATTATGATTCTAAATATCCCGATATTTCTATACTACGAATGCGGATCCGGCGCAAAATATGGGGATTCTGTATTTCACAATTTGATACCAATTCGGGAAAAATGGAATACATGGCTATTTTTACTGGTAATTGGAATTTGTATATATTTCCCATGAATATAAATTGTGATTATTTTTGCTGTATTACATGCATATGGTGTAGGCCAGAGGAATTATAGGACCAACGGCAATAACGTTACGGTTTTATGCACTTGAATACCTAACAGTAGGTGACACTTTAGCTATTTCCTTTTCGACGCCTGTTTTTGTCACATTGTTGGCTCATTGCTTTCTCGGAGAGAAATGTGGCGTGTTTCCTATTATCGCTGCAATTGCAACGGTGTTAGGTGTTGCTATTGTTGCAAAACCACCCATGCTAACAGGAGCTTCAGAATTTGATTCCGGATCACTAGTAAAAATAATTATTCTTGAATTAAGACCAGCATATTGGAATTTTATTAATTATACTTCCTTGTAAATTTGTCCTACTATTTTTCAGATTGGTACTGTATTTGCGGTTTGTTCCATGTTTTGTTCAACTTTGGTCGTCATTACAACTCGTAAACTGCGACAGGTTCATTTTACGGTAGTGATTTTCGTAATTAGTATTATCGGAGTGGTACAAGCGCTTATATTAACGTATTGCTTGGGACATTTCAACTTTCCAACGGAAATTAGCGATTCATTTCTTGTGGCCGGAGTTGCATGTCTTTCGTTTCTAGGACAAATGGCCATGACATTGGCCTTAAAGTTTGAGGATGCAGGCCCTATAGCATTAATAAGATGTTTTGATGTCATCATTGGATTTATTTTTCAGTATGCATTTCTACATGTGATACC
>JAHZMV010001578.1:0-21293 GCA_027743765.1 Coecobrya sp. COE2
AATTTTTGCAGAAGAATGATCTGGTTTACTTACGAAAAAGGCCGTTTTCGGATAACTTGAATGTTACGTTGTTTTAAGCAGTAGTAGGAGCAGCCTAATCCCAGCAACATGATCCCAAGAAACATTAAAGTGCAAATTATCATAAGCACTTCAAATTCCTTGAGAGGTTTTGGCAGGATTGCGGCGGTGACTGGAGGTCTGAGATTTAAAAACAAAATGAATTATTTATTTAAAGAAATATGCTTGAATTTTAAATGAAAAAGTAGATAAGACAGCTTACTGTAAAATGGCCAGCGGTGGAGGCACAAAAAATATAACATAATTTTTCGCATGATAATTTTATAACTTATTTTGTCCTTCAAACTGATTACTAATTCACAGCGTGAAAAATTCTGCACTCAGCCATACTTGTGGTCACTTGGATTATGTCATTATCTTCGTCATTATTTTTTCATCTTAATTAAAAATATTTATCTATTTTCGACCGTAACGTCCTTGGACTTGACACATGACGAATGACAATTTACGTCAGAAAAAAATGAGTGCATTTTTTGAATATGACAGTTTAAAAATATTGAAATATAGATTATGTTACAGCTTACGTAATTCAGTAAACATGTCAAGATTATTTGTAATATCGCCTTTTTTTAAAATATTCCATTCCATCTTTTTAAAATGCATATGACAAGACCTCTCCCACAAAATATACATTTCCATTTATTGTCATTCTTTCTTAATCTTCCATTCAAATCAGTCGGCATCATCGGCATCCTCGTCAGAGTTACACACAAGTGCAATAAATCTTACACCCATTTAAGGTGATTTGTCCAAAATGGATTGGCTCAACAAGCCACAAGATATAATTTTTCAAGATGTCTGACTCAATCGTATGGACCACTTTCTTCTTCTTGACCAGCCATATCATTCAAGTGAACTAACGACTCTTAATCTTTTCCCGTTCATTTTTGCTCAGCAAACAAAGTCAAGATAGAAAAACGGGAGAACAATGACATGTCTCGCCATTGCCATAATAAGCTCATTCCGAAAAAAATATGATGGAGCTCTCAAGCAACCAACATTGCAAAATTTTTAACAATCCGCCACCGCCCAATCCACTTTAGTCTCAGACTTAAACTTCCGCATTGCTTTTTCTGATTACTCTTTCTGGTCGCTTCCAAAAATGGAAAAGGTTAATAAAGTAAGTAAAGTACATAGACTAAATGAGACAAGGAGTAAAAATTGATTACTTCTAAATTGACAAGCAGCTTGACTTAAGAAAAATGTAAACTGAGATGATCTTGTCATCATAATCAGAGAATTCGCATTAACGTAACAATAATATCATTTTCTGCTGTTCTGCCCACACCACGTCTCGTTGTAGACTGATGGGATTGCTGAACTAATAAAAATTTACGGTTGGGTTATTTACACATAATCTTCATTCTAAAATCTGAACTATTTTTAATAGACGTCTTTTCTTGATAATATGGCAGGTTAAAATAAACTCCTCCCAAAAATATGGTCCAAGAAGAATCATTTCAAAACAATCCCTTTTCTCACCTGTGTTGTACCCAAGTCAATATATTAATCAGCGTCAGCAATACAATCGTCATGATTATCATCAGCAGTGCAAGTCGTCGTGAAACATTAGTTTGTGCACTTGAACTAACGCCCACTTGCAAAAAAATGTTGTGAACTTGTGATACAAGTTAAAGGTATGATCATAAAAAATGCAATCGTTTGGCTTGTTAAATACATTCTCCAACGAACTATATTTTTTGGTTTGCGTATCTGCACTACGTGTGCATATATATTCGTCCACCTACTCATAACATGTTTTTTGGTGTAATAATCATTTAGAATGGATTGTCTTACAATTTTACTTTAAAAACTTCCTAGAAAAATGAAACAAAGTGAATGGATGGAATGGAGGAGACAGTCAAGCAAGAGAGGAGATTAAACCAGGTAGTGAGAGAGATTCAATGTTTGCGTATGTGACCCACGGGCATTTAGTAATATCGTCATCCTCATAATTTTTTTCTGAATAAAACAAGCAATCTGGTTTATTTTGTGACTAATCCGAAATCCGAGTTGAACAAGTTTACATAAAGGGTATCAACCAGAGATCCTAATCCTAAAACGCCTTTCTAAAAACCACTACCAATTTTGGTCAGTGAAAATGGATTGTTCGTTTTTATTCTTGAAAATGGAAAAAGTTTGTGCAAAAATTTTTCTAACAAAAATAAATAGGCACGTTTTTGTTTCAAGAAAAAAAGTAATCAATACAACAGAGAGAAACGTGTGCCATTGCTATAAATATTTATTTTGTACAAAAAAAAATTTAAAGAAAGGCTTGTTTTCTGCTTAGCCTACTTGTTCTTGTTGTGTGGATCATGATGACGAGGTTTTGAATGGATTTTGACTTTTATGGAGATGATGAGAAGAAGTGAATGTGAAATATATGATGTTGCGACTGCGAAATGCAAGCATGAATAAATTTTTTTTGCGAAGTATACAACATTTAGATAGGAGAAGGATTTGAGAAGAAAAATTGGCACATGAAATGAAATCTCTTCGTGTTGTAAATTGTAGTACCTCAGCATAGGGAGTTCAGAAAGTGGACATTTTTGTGCGCTTGATAGATAACATACACAAGTAAAATTTAATACAAAGAGATGACAATTGGTGCCAACACGGTTACTAATAAGTGTGGCGTTGTTTTTGCATGAATTGTTTGCAAAGCATATAAAATCTGCATTGTTCCAAATTGGTAAATCCCTTTTTTATCGTAGTCGCAAACGACAAACGACGACGGTCAGCCAGCCCCTTTTTTTCTTCGCCAAAAAGCTCGCCATTTTCATAGAATCTAGTCTACTTACTTATGTTAGTAGTGAGTTAGTTTGCAAAAAGTTAATTTTTCATACCGTCCATTTTTATACGCAAATCAAGATCACACAAGACAAAAAGCGCAAAATGAAGAAGATGAGCATGATGATCGTATCGCCTGTGCACATTGCTAGTTTTGTCATGACAGAAAATGATGAAAACGAACGGTTTTTCCTGAAACGAAGATAGACGCTGCTATTTTTACAAGCAACCAAGTATAGAAAACCTGTACAAAAATTGTGTTTCAAATAATAGCCCGTTCCTTAAAACAATCTCTTTTGATTTAAAACACCTCCATATTTTATAAAGGGCTGGGTTGATATTGAAAAAATTACGGTTTTAAATTTATTATCAATTATTGCACAAAAAAACTATGCATGTATTTCATTACATTATGAGCCTGATGATAAAGTGGACTCTGTTGTTCAAAAAAAATGGTTTCATCCCACACATTACATTACACGAGAAAAAATATTCAGGTGCAGCGATTGGGTATACAGGTCCCTTTTTTGCCAACAATGTCCATGTTGATCTTCTTGTAACTTGTTGGCAAATATGGCCTTCAACGTAATTATATACTTTGTTGATTCTTGTGACTTGACTCATTGACTCTCTCTCAAGACAAGTTACTAAATATGTAAGAAGAAGTGAATGGATTTGCCACAGCGTCACCCACCACCCTTTCGAATCTCCTCGTATATTTTTGGTCTTATTATAGCCATTGCAAAAAATAATAATCATTTATCACGGCTTGAGTTTGATTCATGCTATCTATCATTTTGCCATATAAAATGGTTAAATGTATAAGGTTACATACCTGACCAATGACCACTACTGAGAAGAGTAAGGTAATATTTTTTTTAAATGGGTACATTATAAGCTCTATAGTTTTTAAAAAGTCAAGTTTGCAAAGTTACCTGTCTGGTGCCACATCCTTTTAAGGGAATCTCAAGAATACTGACTAAATCCCCAGTTCCTGTCGAGTAGCAAGCCGAGTTGCGGTCAAAGAAGTTTGATTCATGCTATCTATCATTTTGCCATATAAAATGGTTAAATGTATAAGGTTACATACCTGACCAATGACCACTACTGAGATGAGTAAGGTGATATTTTTTTTTAATGGGTACATATAAGCTCTATAGTTTTTAAAAAGTCAAGTTTGCAACAGGTTACCTGTCTGGTGCCACATCCTTTTAAGGGAATCTCAAGAATACTGACTAAATCCCCAGTTCCTGTCGAGTAGCAAGCCGAGTTGCGGTCAAAGTCCGCGTACACCAGTCCATAAAACGGCTCCTTGAACCTGAGCTCTATATGCATGAATCCTGACGCACAGTTCAAAACGGCCATTGTTCGATTTAATTTGATTTCCGGTTGAAGCGCATCCAGCTCGGTGACTTTTCCGGCGAGAACGGCGGTGGGTGGGAGGCCGTCCCCGTATGCGGTGTCCACCGCCTGGAGGTCATAGTTGGATTGGGTGAGAACGGAAGTGGGCAGGGTGGCAGCCAAAAGGAGAATAATGAGAGTGGACATTGTTCTGTAAAAAAATCAAATCAGAAAAATTAATGCGGTGTCAACCGCCTGGAGGTCATAGTTGGATTGGGTGAGAACGGAAGTGGGCAGGGTGGCAGCCAAAAGGAGAATAATGAGAGTGGACATTGTTCTGTAAAAAAATCAAATCAGAAAAATTTAGTTAATTTTTTATATAAAATTAAGTAAGGTAATAATAATATAAGCCGACAAAAATATGGTTACGCGTGGGCGTAATAATCTTTTGTTATCGTTTTTTCTCTGAAAAGATGCAAGTCGTTGTTCCCTGAGCTTTTGTTCAGGATTTTTTGCTGAAGATTCAAACGGCCTTGTGCTTACTTTTTTCTAGCTTGAAGCATTCGCAAGTGAGCAATGTAACACCTCGCATATTTTTGCAACGCTGGCAAAAAAATATCAACCTCTCACCAGAAAGAATGAACAATATAAAGCATTGATCATCCTCATCATTATTATTTGCATTGTATCCTCAAGTCATATATCGTCATCATCATCCCATATATCATCAGACAGTTTTCTTTCAACTGATCAACTCAAAATGAAAATCAGCCACAAAAAAATTTTTTTTGCGAATCTGTACAACATTTGCCAGTAGCATTTTTGCATGGTGCTTTGTTGTATAACTTAATAATTACCTGTGCGAATGAATATACCCTCTCATATGCAATAATCGGTGTTTGTTAGCACAAGATACTATCTTGAAGATAGTATTTTTGCAAATTGCAAGCAAAGAAAAAACAATGTCATCAGTCATCACCGACCATCATCAGCCACTAATTTTCACAGCAGGTGGACCTCATCTTCAAAGTAATTTTTTCACTTGTTTTTACAGATTCAGACAGAAGCTATAACAATTACAGATTATTTTTCACCTTCCACCTTGTTTACAAAATATTTTTGCCAATTTTTGTGCTGCAAATTATACATACAAGGATCCAGCAGCGGGGCAGGACAAGGATTATTACATATTATTATAAATGATTATGCTACTTGTCAAGTACGTATCAAAAATGTATTTTACTGAGAGAAGAAAATTAGTAGGATAATTAGTTAGTATCCATCATCCACTCACTTTTTGTTTATTTTTGAGTGGCTCTTGACTAGCTGAAATCATAATAATTTTTAAAGGGAAATTGCTTCATCTTCATCAGAAAACCCAAAATATTTTTTGAAGTTGGATACTTTAAGTTAGATGGTTAGTTAGAAAAGTGCTTGATTCCACCAAAAAATATACATTCTTATCACTGCATGATTTCCATCCATGTCATCATAGTAAGATGGACCGATGTATTTAAATAGTCTCCTGCAGTTGAATAATCATGATTGCATATTTATCGCAAAAATAATAATAATATTGTTATCACGATTCACGTCAATGACGGCCATTTTGTGTCTATCATTTTTCTAAAAAGCTTTTATACATTTTATCTTTATCGCCATCACCCTGTTTTTTTTCGTCTACTGTCCTCTTTGGCAACAATAAAAGGTTTTCCTTCAATAAAGCTGATGTCATTGTTGCAAAAATCTCTACCGTTTTTGGCAGGTTTTGGGTGGGACAAATAATTTAGCTGTGCAAATATTCTTGAAATATTCACACAATAGCATATATATAATCCTCTGATGCTCTAATGAACTAAATACATTTTACAAAATGTAGTCCAATCTTCAAAATGCCAATGAGCAGTTCAAGTTATTTTGGCATGGGTTTTCTGATTTGGTGACAATATGTGTCCCTTGTCACCTTTTTTCCTGATGATAACCGCTCTTAATTTTTATTAGTAGCGGTCATAAATATGCAAAATGGAATCCTTTTTATTACAGCTCATTGGCCTTGTCTCTGTGTGGGCAGCCCTGGCAAAAACAATAAAAACAGAGCCCATTTTCACTGTAAAACTGCTTCTGTGAAAGATAACAAAAGATGTTACTACCTTTTGGCTATGCTACAGGAAAAATTGTAGAAAAAAAACTAATCTATTGTCTTTACCCAGAAAAGTTCAGTTATATTTGATGAGCAGTTTAACTGCTATTGCTGCTGCAGCATTTATCTTAAAAAAGACAAAAGACACCGAATAGGATGGATGACTAGAAGAAATTAAATGAATATTTTTAAATGGAAGATGCTTCATCATTCTTGATCATATTCACTTAACTAGAAAAAAAATGAAAGAGACAAAGCTTTAATGTGTGTGGTGAAATGATGTGATGATAACCGCAAGCAAAAGCGGTATTTAGGTTGTAATTGCCTGTCTCTCCATCTTCGTATATCCGTATCATCCTCTTAAAATATTTTCGTTTGCCATTGTTTCTTTCATTCCCCCTCTTGAAAACATTAAATGGATAACTGAATTTTTCTTCTTACTGTCATCCGAGAAGATAGTCTGTTGTTTTAGTTCTCTAAACCATTTGAAACAATGCCTTTATAAAAACGCCACAATAATAGATTACCTTTTTCATTGACAATAATCAGAGCTGAGACACAAGTGCGTCATCAAAAACCAAACCACCAAAGCTGTTTATAATGGATACAGTTACTAGAAAATGACGTCTTTTCAATTTCATTTTCCAAAAAATAAACAGTCTTAATTGCTGCATTAAAAAAATGGCGGTTATTATAAAAAAAGTTGACAATATTTTAGGATAAAATAATTTTGTACGGAGAAAGAAGCGATCTCTACATAATGCCATATTGTAAGGTGGGCGTTGGTCTTTTCTTCCTTTTGGCATCTTTCATTTTTTTTCATCTCTCTAAAATAATCTCTAGTCATAAATTATACAACATCTCATGAACCGTATCATTCCTGATTCCCGCTATTCATTCTTCTTTTTCTGCAGAAATTATATTCACGAAACAAAATATTATCCTACTTGGCTGAGACTATATACCTCTACTACTGTTTCCAGTTCAATTCCTCCCATTGTTTTAGTCACGATCTTATTCTACTTCCCTCTCCTCCAACAAAGAAGCCAATAACTTGAAAGAGGAAGAAGAAGAATAAATTATGTAGTACATAATAATTTTTTGGCTTCTTTTTTTTTACCTTGTACGTCACAGAGTCATGATCATAATCATCAATGATCTTCATGAGATCAAAGATGAACACAAAAAATTGTCATGATCTTTTATCTGAGGTAAATAAGCCGTGACTTGACTTGGTACAACTGGTCATCTTTCACAAGAGAAATCAACGACCCCGTCGTCGTCGGGGGAAGTTAAGACACAGGAACCGTTGGGTTGACTTTGGTATAATTTATTATCAGTAAAAATTATCTGGTATTTCCGTAATTTTCAGTAAATAAGCCGTGACTTGACTTGGTACAACTGGTCATCTTTCACAAAAGAAATCAACGACCCCGTCGTCGTCGGGGGAAGTTAAGACACAGGAACCGTTGGGTTGACTTTGGTATAATTTATTATCAGTAAAAATTATCTGGTATT
The DNA here is from genome assembly GCA_027743765.1 of Coecobrya sp. COE2. NCBI lineage: Eukaryota > Metazoa > Arthropoda > Collembola > Entomobryomorpha > Entomobryidae > Coecobrya > Coecobrya sp. COE2. The sequence continues at coordinate 7,868 of JAHZMV010001578.1, forward strand.
TCCGTAATTTTCAAAGAAATATCATATTCAAATAATCTTGCAAAGCAATTTTTTTTTCTGCAAAGCTTATCAGGTTTCGATAATCTTGATAAAAAAATATGCCTAGAGATGCAGACATTAAAAAGTATTGCGTTTTAAAACGTAATATGGTTTTTAAATACACATGAGCGTGTGTTGTTTGGTCGGTCCAACGAAATAATTCGTCACGGTTCTTCTGATAAGAAGCGGAGAGTGATTTTTTATACATGGCTACCTGCTGGATGATGTGCAATTATGCGGCTGTATATTTTGTGGCGTGGCGAATAAAATGAAGCATAAGAAAGTGGACATGAACAGTTTTTTTTCCTTATTGCTTTACAAGATGAACAATATGCATATATTGAACTACTTGCATAATAAGTAAAATTTTTGTTGTATTTATCTGCCCAGCCCATCATCAGAGATAATCAAGAACAAAACGTGTAATCAGTAGCGAAGGAAGATGATAAGATGATTTTTAAAAGATGCAGTTATTACATAATAGCCCTGTGGCGTCATTAACGTATAGAGAATGAGAGTCGACGCGAGGGACGAGACTAGAGAGAGCGATTAAAAATATGAGATGAGGTTTGAAATGATATTAAAATTTCAAGTTTGTTTTTTAAATGTAAATTATTTTCAAGGTAAAAACTTTAAGCTGCTCTGCTGCTGCGCCTGATTGACTGAAGGATATATATTTTGTATTGAAGCTTGTGTGCAGTTTAGTTGACCAAAGTCGTAAAAAAAGTCTATTTTGCTCACTCATCTTTCTACAATCATCTCAGACTAGACGAGCTCCGCTGCTGGTGAGCTAGGTTAAAAACGCTGCAAGGTTAAGCGTACAAATCATTTTTCATCCTTTAATCAATTTCCATTTTTATAGACCATCCATTGAACAAAAATTCCATTAGCAAATACACACACACAATGAATAACGCTGCAAGGGAAAATGGCAATTTGTTTCTTTGTGTCTGTAGCAATTATCTGTTTCATTGAAAGATGCGCTGATAATAATCCGAGTCACGTCTTTTATTGTTTAATAATGTGCAGCTGCACACAACAAAAAGTTAGACTGAAGGTGTAACATGGAAAGGGAAGGTGCTTTACAATGTCCAGTGGTACCTTAAACTTATCAGCTTTATTGAAAAATAAAGGTAACGTGTGAGTACAATAAGATACATGGTGGAATTTTATGAGAAAAGATTCACCAGACATGACCCATGACATGAAAAATAGATAAATTAGCACAGTGCAATATGGCGAAAAAGGAAGTCGAGAAACATGAACCGAATTTATTTATTTGCACAACCTGCTTACGAGAGCACACACAGTAATCGTACAGAGCTTTTATAATGATCATTTTAATGACGATGATGATTTGCTCTCGTATAAAAGTTAAACGTGTGAACAAGCTCAACAAAAACATACACACTCACTCACTCGCTCACTTTTTTCATATAAAAAGCCTATTATAAACTATCATGACGATGAGTATAAAAAAGGGAGCAAAGAACCAGAAAAATGCCTTTCGTGTGCCATACCGTCTTTTCAAATTAACTCTTGTGTATGTTTTGCAATTGTTTATATTAAAACCAAGAAATCAGGTTTATTTGCAAAAAAATAACGAAGAAAGGAAAAACAAAAGAGAGAACTGCTGCTGCTGCTCATTTTGTTCGCGTTCCGGTAAAAAAATCTTAACAAGGTAGAGAATTTCTTTCGCGTAATTCATTTTCATCCTCATCAAAATGACGTGACATGCAAGGGAATTTTTTTTATTACAGAATTCCTGCTGCTGTTGAAAATGACGAAGAATTAATTTCAAGAAGAAAAATTGGAACAAAAAACGAATGCCTGAATGAAATCTTGCAGCAGATGAGAAATCGGAGTCGACGTTGTCGGCGTATGGCGGATGCTGCTGCATAGGATTTCATTATACCACTTCTCCTGTTTTCATTCACGCCATTATTGATGTAGGACACCGGAAGTTGTCAGCAATCAATTCACATATATGAGGTATTAAAGCGTGTTATAATAATTACAAGTAATAAAATAATGCATTGTAAAAAATGTTGATTTATCGAAGAGAAAATATCGTAAAAAATATAGAATGATGGCATGTGTGGAATATTATGGATGAATGGATATTATAAAAAAAAGTGTTTCAGGTGATATGATGGTGGAGGAGGAAGGAAAGTGGAATGAAAATGAAAAATGAGGATTTTTACAAGTACCTAGAATGCTGTCATGTAACTACATTTATTATTATTGACGGGAAGAACAATAGACTGGTAATAATATAATTGGTATAAAGTGACACAAAAACAATTAGGAACAAAGTCATTCTCGTGGCATATGTCATGTCAATCATTGATTCATTACGAAACGAACCAAATTTCCCATTTTCACACAAGCCACCTAACAAATAAAAATTTGTCAAAATGTCGGTCGGTCGGCAAGGCTTAAAAAGTAAACCGTTTGCGGCGGATGTGACTCAAAAATAATGTGTGTGTGGATGCTGCTGTTGTAACAAATAAAAATTTGTCAAAATGTCGGTCGGTCGGCAAGGCTTAAAAAGTAAACCGTTTGCGGCGGATGTGACTCAAAAATAATGTGTGTGTGGATGCTGTTGTTGTGGTGTGGTTTTCTGATGATTACAAACGATTGGATATATGTCGGGTCGCTTTTTTTACGTAAGATATTTTAAGAGTGTGTGGTGTTGGCGGTGGTGGTGATTCATGAGAGCAAACAGGAGTTTTACGACGTTATTTTCTAGGTAAAAATAATTTTGTACGTTTTATCTCTAGGGATTTTTTTCTTAACCGATTGCCACCTACACACACAAGTCATTGCAATGATGATGGGGCAATAGAATAATGAATAATTGAAAAGTCAAGGCTAGAATGCCATATAAAATGAAAGATTACAGTTTAAAGAATGTAAAGGTCTTGAGAGAATGACGGCATTAAAAATTATGACACATATATAGCTTTACAAACACTTGACGATGAAGGACCATTCCTCCTGTTGAGTCATGTGACAAAATTATGGGGCACACTGAGAATCGGTTTTATTGCAAGCTTTTGTTGCAAATATTTTTTTTGCAATGTGCCAAAAAAAGACTACCTTACGCTACCTATTTATCATCAAGCAGAAAAGCATAGAAAGCAAACGATATAACGAGCCATTAGCAAAATTTCCTACACAAGAGCTGTAATTTTTTTGTCGCCAAGATCATCTCTCTCTTTCTCCCGAGACCAAAAAGTCATATCCATGTTATTATTATTATGAAAGATTGTTATGAATATAAATTTCAGGATTATGATGCATGATGCCCTCCTGTTCTTTTTTTCTATAACTGACTGTTGTACTCTGGTGATGACGGTTTTGTAATAATAAATGTGGAAAATATGTGTGTGTGTAACTCTAACAAACTTGTAGAGAGTCCTCCCGTTTTTGTTTGTCATTTTTTTTGCCGACTCCTGTTAAACATTATCATTTTACATGTTATACATTTCAAGTGGTTATAGTTATAGATTTTTAAAATAAGTATTTTCATTGTAACTTGTCGCATGTTATTAATAATGTGCTCCTGCTGCTGCTGTACAAAATTAATGAGCATGAGTACATACGTGTACTTCCAAAGACTTTTGCCGTATGATTGATTTTAAAAGTGTTCCCGTTTCTCAAACCAAAAAAATCCTCTGTGTATGTAGCTGTTAAAATATTGAACAAGGTATTAAAGAAAAAAAAACGGGAAAGTAGCGAGTAGGAGGAAAAAAAGTGCCGTATAGTTTTGAAAAAGGCTGTATGATGACTGTACATAGCACCCACGCTTATAGCCAAGAAAATGTATTTTAAATATCTCCGGCTGCATGTTATGAAGAGGCGGTATATCATCATCATCATAAAAATGGATATACAGAAAACAAAGTAGATAATCTTATGGGGTAGTAAATGATGCTGCTAATAATCTTGTGTTGTGATTTTTATAGAGGCAGTTGAGTGAAAAAGGTGGAGGAGAGAAATAAAAATGAACTTGATCATTATTATTAGCGCAACAGCCAAAAATAAAGCTGGATCATTTGGTTGGTAGCAAAAAATTTTTGTTTCGGGAGGGAACCGTTAGATGTGGATGGTGAGAGGTTGAAGAAAGATGCGATAGTAAAATTGGTTGGAGATTCATTATATCCTCGAGAGAGGATGAGATTATTATGCATAAGATAGAGAGATGATGTATCAATCTAAAAATGAGATTATGAAAATGTATTACGGATGCAGGCCAAAATGAAATGGATTTTGTAAAAACTTTTGCTGTGTGTAGCGGTTTATATATTTTTGCCAAAAAGGAGAGGATATGAGAAGTATAATGATTTATGCGGAAATTGACTTTTTCCCGAGTCAGATTTTATAATCTAATACACTGTTTTATTAACAGATTATCGACATGCAATACCAATCCATCACACACACACATTTTTACGGGTTTTTCCGCCGACGCCAACGCCAAAAATAAGTAGACAAAGAATATTATTATTACGGGATATTCCGTTTTCTGATGATAACATTTAATAGGTGGGGGATCACTTCTGTATGCAAAAATGCATCTTGCATTTATGCGAGGAATGCATATATATTTATTTTACATCTTCGTTTTTTTTATTTCCGTTCCTGTTAACACGTTCGTTTTCATCATCACCAAACCACTACCATCCGTTCATCCGTGACAAGTTACATAACACCAAAAAATACATACACTCATAAAAAACGGTATACCTGCTTTGTCTACAAAAAAAATGCAGCAGTTTTGGAATGGAAACACATCAACTTGCAACCACGCATGTTAGTTAAATGTGTAGTTTGTTTATGTGCATTACGCAATAAAACTACAAATAAACCATGTCATGCATCAACGAACGAAACGAAACTCTTTTTTCGAAAAAAAATAACATAAAAGGTAGGTATGAAAAAAGTGAGTTTTATTTACAATTCGTCATCAGTCAGAGAAAATAACATGAGGGCAGACTGTGTGCTGCTAAAAAAAGAAGAGACATTTTTATGGGGAATTTCTGATTACATAGTTATATAAACCGGAACGTTAAATGTAGGTAATATAAAATGTATACAGAGAAAAAAATTCATTTTCATTTTTGTTCGTATGTGAGGATGATGAGCTACAGAGAATCAAGAAGAAAGTGTGTCACGCCAAATAAATATGTCGTGCTGATTACATGAGAACATGCGTTGATCTTATGCGCATTTTTAAAATTTTGTAAAAAGATGCTTACCATTCTTGTTACGTAATACTTTCAAGTATAAAATTTTGCTAATTAGTGAGACAGGCTGTATAACGAGTCAGGTAAAAAAACAGGTAGGTTGTCTTATCATAATTCTTGCGTATTCAAAATTGGCTACAAACAGCACATTTTTTGGAAGTAAATTCAATAGATATTTTTATCACGGTTTTATACGGTAATCCGAAAATAATCTCAAAACAGGAAGAAAAGGCATCTTAAGATAAACCTACAAAACGGCTACTTTTGATTTCAGATTTGATTTCAATCTTGAAAAGTAATTACAGTAATTTTTTTGGTAATAACAATTTATTTTTAAGTGAGGAATAACATGTAATTTAACACGAGCACTTATCTAACTAGTGATTTTGTTTTAGAAAATGTATTTCTGGGCCTAGGGCGTGTGAAGAGGAGATAGATAAGCAAACAGCCACGTGAATTCAAGTTGCATACATCAGTAAAACAAACGTGCGGTTTGAAATGTTTTGAAAGAATGAATGCTATTTAAAGTGATAAGGCAAATAAAATCATTACTCATTGGATAATTTAAAACAATATCGCGAGGGTTTTGAAAAGAAAGGTTGCTGCTGTTGGTTTGGTCCATTGTTGCTGGCAATAATTGAAAATGTTTTTGAGTATACCTATCTGAACGCAATAGGTTTATCATGATATATTGTTGTTGCAAACCAAACGTATATAAAAAGAGACAAGCTCTTGTGCAATAATAGCTCATCCTTCTTAATCATTCATTACCAAGAACCCAGTAGTATTATTATTAGCATTGATCATTGTACAAAGAATGAAGCATGTAAAAGGGTTACAAAAGTGATAATCACAGAAGGAAACAGTAATGGTTGTAGTGAAGTAACAGTAACGTTTTATCTATAAGTTTACAATGAACTACATAAAAATATTATGTATTGCAAACATACGTAACATGAATAAAATGTATAGTTAGTGGTAGTGAAGTAACAGTAACGTTTTATCTATAAGTTTACAATGAACTACATAAAAATATTATGTATTGCAAACATACGTAACATGAATAAAATGTATAGTTAAACGAAACATGCATTCAATAGTGAAAATAGCTTATAACTCTAAACATTACTGTTGTACTAAATTATTTGTTGGTAAATAATCTAGTATGTAATAATTTAAAGGCTAAATCAATGTAATCATTAACTCAACCTGGTAATCTTTAAGTGCAGCTTAGCGTATAAAAAGTACAGCAGGTAATATTTAATTCAATCTGCTTACTTTTCTGCATAAACTCGGCTTATTGAAGTTGGCGAGATTTTTTTCTGGTTTATTTTTAAAATGGTAGGTTACTTTACTGCAAGTTGGATGATATATGTTGCTTGTATTTTTCCAGTCTATCCCAACAAATTTTGCACAAAGTCGCAAGCAATTCAAATTTGCTAGTATGATTTATGATTTCACTTAGCACAATTTATTGTATAGATGCATACCTAAAACAAAAAATTTAAATATATATAATAATGCAGTATATCACATCCACCCACACATACACGAGACTCTTGAAACAAAAATTTCATTTTTCATAATAGCAATTTACATGAATGAATGAAGAGTGAATGTTAAATGCGTGAAATGTTTTTGGAAGAAGAAAGTTTTCTTGTTTCCAGCAGCGCTTTATATCAAATAGCTTGTGTGTATATTTATGGAATAATATACAATTTGGACAAAATAGAGAAGGACGACTGCCTGGGCCAAAAAAGAAGAAAAGGCCAAGAAAAGTGACTAGACGATACACACCACTGACCTAAATTTTTCAGAGTCACTTTAACAAATTTAAATAACATAAAACTCTACTCTCTCGTGTAGATAGATACATGTATATTTTCTTCTCCCCCACACACACGACACAAAACTAGTATCAAAAAATATTATTATGATTATTATTAAAATGTATGCGTGTTTATTATCATCATCTCCATGTAAAATAATCAGATTTCATGGAAAGTTTGAGAGAAAAAGTAAAACAGTAGAAGAAGCAGCAGCAGCAGTCGCCTCTTTCTCGTTTTCCTAAGTAATTTCTTGGCAAAGTCACAAAATAGTTAGCATGGCATTGTTTCTGATTTGGAGAAAAGAGGGAACCGGAAAAAGGAACAGTTTTCAAAGACAAACTGGATGAAAAAGGCCAAAAATTGATTTGTGGACTTTTTAATTTGGAGAAAAGAGGGAACCGGAAAAAGGAACAGTTTTCAAAGACAAACTGGATGAAAAAGGCCAAAAATTGATTTGTGTGCTTTTTGAACTCGTTGGATTTCCTTGCATGAAAAATTGATACCTGATATAACGTACCCGGGAAATTGGCAATTTTTCATTTTTATAACAGAAGCAATTCAAGATACCCGAAAGAAAATGAAAACTTTCGGCAAACACACAAGATTACTAATGAGAAAAAGAGATGCAGTTTTTTTTGGTGTGCAAGGGTGCAATATGATGCTGACGAGTTGATGACGACGTTTTGGTCATCATTATCGTTTATTATATGCTTTTTTCCTCCTTCTCATCATCATCAGCAAGCTTGTTAAAAGTAAAGTTGAATGAATTTCAACTCCTCGTGTGTGGAGGAGTTGACGACGACGGTGATTTGATACTTGTTCTCTTAGAAAATTAGCCGTTTAAAGCTGAAAAAACCGCCGCATTGTAAATACACGTCCACAAAATGCCCAACAGCACATCTCCACTATCTCCATTATCATCATTATTTAATGGCGTAAGGGCTTTAACCTAAAAACTACCACTAAAACAGCAGCAGTATAAACACAAGTGCAGCGACCAATCCCTCAAAAATTTTCAACAACAAACCACTCATCCAGACTTGTTTTTTTGTCATCTCTTTAAAAGTTGCTGCTGTTGTGCTGTATGATCCTCAAAAAACGTGCCAATCAAAATGGACAAGCGTCATATTATGTAAAAACGACTCACGACGACCGTTGACTTTACATTTAATGCATCGAAGAAAATAAAACGTCATCATGATCGTCTCAAAAACAGGAAGGATGCTGCTGTATAAAAGAATGCATCATTCTCAACTCATCACACAAAATGTTACACAACAAAAAAATTGTAATGAAATCAAAACAAGAGACAACGACAGATTCCTTGTTTTGTTTTAATAGCCATTATGTTTTATAAAAGGGAAAAAAACAAATGGGTAGGGAAGCAAAAGAAAGTTGGCTCTGAAAAAAGTTTATAAGCAGAAATGTGCTTTTTGTGCGTGTGTACACATATTAACTTACAGTTTTACTGCAAGAAAGAGCATTTGTTTTTAATAACAAAGCCAACAAAGATGAGATTTTTTTTCTGAGTTCTAGCGCAAATTATTTGTTTATCGTTAGTATCATCAGAAGAGGCGTAAATAGAAAGAAATTTAAGTTGAGATAAAATGTATGGCAGTAGTTGAGACTGAGACAAGAAGAGAGATGGAAAAAAAAGAAGGGTAAAGGTTGGCCAAAAGAGCAGATAACGAAAAATGGCAATGGCAAGAATAAAGAAAAAAGGCTATTTTTGTTGTTTTTTTGTTTCGTTTAAAACAAAAAAAGGAAAAGAAAATTTTTGCATATTAGTTTTCTAACAAAACTGTTATTGTGTCATTTATAATAGCCTGGTTATGTTTTAGAAATTGCCAACTTATGTAGTATCGTCTTTTGTTATCGCTGTCGTATACAAAATTATTTTAGTTTTTTTCCAGTGGACCAGAAAGACAGCAAAAAGTCATGTCATGTGTAGCACGTTCTTCTTCTGCTGCTGCTGTTTGTGTAAATACTACTGGGCTATTATTATTGCCAAAAAAGTAGATAAATAAGCTTAAATAGCTCGACTACTACCAAAAAGATAATACCATACATCTTGTTTCCAGAAAAGAAAAAAGGCAATCAAAAAGAAGGGAAAAAAATCAAAAGGGGAAAAGATACTTTTTTTGGGGCTGTACATTGGTTACGTCAAAATTCTCTGAAAAAAAATCTTAACCTTTCTAAACATTAATTCTATATTCAGTTGTTTGTATGAACGCTTCCCAAAAAATTACAAACAAATAGGGTTGAAATGTGAGCCAGAAATTTTTTCCCATCTGTAAATACATCCCCGTATTACTAGAGAGCACATTGCCACTCGTGGAAAAAGAGTCGCAGCAATTATTTTTGAGTGAGACAAAAAAAGGGAGAGATCTTGAGCAAAAATTTGTATGTTTTGTAAGAACGACACGAGAGATGCGGAAAGTAAAGTAGTAGGTGGTTGGTGAGATGTGAAATGTACAATTTTTTGGAGGAGGAATAAGAAAAATGTAAGATTGGGTGGGTGAGTGAGTGAGTAAAACGAGAAGGGGAAAAACCATGAAGCATGGAGAACAAAATGTTTTTAACATCCTTTCATCATCATTGGTACCACTGGAGTGGCAAAATATCACTTTGATATTTTGGCAGCTTGTCTTTTAAACTGTGAGAAAGATCAAAGAGAAACAAATTCAAGCGAAACAAAATTGTCGGTGATTTTGCATGGCGACTGACCTGGCGATGATAATGGGATGGCTTTTGTCTTGTGATTGCTTCTTAGAAAATGACAAAGTCGGAATAGCAAAATACGAGAAACAAAAGATGATGAAAATGAAATCAACTAGAAAACAATTTCGAGTTATTGTTTTTCACAGTAATTTCCTGGTTGTAAAAGAGAGAAATGGTGTACCGACTTGGAGAATCTTGAGCTGCTGCTGATATTTTTCCACTTTCACGCTTTTTTTTGTTTCCTCTGATGATAATTTCTCGTGCTATTATAATAATCATCTCTATCAATCAAGTGTATAGGAAAATATCACTCTCGCTACCTTTTTAGATATGAAATCATCTCCTGCACAACACACCTGGATTTTGCATGGTTCGTGTAGTGTGATTTGCTGTGCTGCACCGAAAATATATACACCAAGGAATAATTTTTTATAAAAATGCTAGTTGCAAATCAAGTAATTATGTTGATTATCGAATCGAGAGAGAGAGAGAGAATGCCATAACGCAATCTGTTTTTAAACAGTACATCTCCATCTCAATCAGCACTTCCATATAAGCCGCGTGTAGCCCCATTTTTTTGCATACCGCATCTCTCTCATAGTGCATTATTATTACGCAATCATATTTTTTAGTAAAATATCACTCTCGCTACCTTTTTAGATATGAAATCATCTCCTGCACAACACACCTGGATTTTGCATGGTTCGTGTAGTGTGATTTGCTGTGCTGCACCGAAAAATATATACACCAAGGAAAAATTTTTTATAAAAATGCTAGTTGCAATTTGCAAATCAAGTAATTATGTTGATTATCGAATCGAGAGAGAGAGAGAGAATGCTATAACGCAATCTGTTTTTAAACAGCCATCTCAATCAGCACTTCCATATAAGCCGCGTGTAGCCCCATTTTTTTGCATACCGCATCTCTCTCATAGTGCATTATTATTACGCAATCATATTTTTTCTGCTTGAAAAAATCCTCTAGGCATAATAACGATAGATAATAAGGATCCCATATTCAAAAACTGTATTCCCTTTGCTGTAAAAAAGAGATATGGATAGATTGAGAGAGATGCTTGTCTCGTGTCCATTCATTCAAACATTTCAAATGAATGCTTTATTTGTGAAAAAAATTTACTACTGCTGCTTCATACTACGCAATATTTTAAAATATATATGGTACATGGAACACAAAAGCACCTGCTGCGCTATTCGCTATTCAGTATGGCTATTATACTTTTTGACACTGTGATATTGTCGTTCGTGTGCTGTGTAATAAAAAAGTGAAAGTTTTTGAGTCATGAAACCTATTTTTAGTTTATCCATTCATTCATAATTCAACTGTCAATATTTCAAGATAATTTATCGATAATATAAAAAGCAACATTTTTATCTGAGCGTTTATTNATATTGTCGTTCGTGTGCTGTGTAATAAAAAAGTGAAAGTTTTTGAGTCATGAAACCTATTTTTAGTTTATCCATTCATTCATAATTCAACTGTCAATATTTCAAGATAATTTATCGATAATATAAAAAGCAACATTTTTATCTGAGCGTTTATTATAGTAATGAGCCCTTTTGTTTTACTTTTAATATGGCGTCAGAGAGTTTGAAATCGAGATTAAAAATTAGTCTATTCATTATCACCTGAAGAAAAATATCAGATCGACGAATCTTGCTTGTGATTTAATGGCATGTGACCCTATTTATCGAGATGCCGTCATGATTATGGCTGTTGTTTTTTGCATTGAAATTTTTATGTAATAATCAGTATTGCATTTTAAATAATGCTATCGTCATCAGAAAATCGCGGGTACTAACAATAATGTTCATACCTTCCATAAATCACCATTATAATCATCAGTATTGATCACCGCCGCGTGGTTCATCAGTTGCATTAGCAAATCACGACTGCTGAAATGAAATGTAGTTGTGGTTTGGCAACATGTAAAAATACAATGGAAACAGGGATTGGCGATTGCTGGCCACTTCAACAAAACCACATTTCACGTTTTTATTTTCAAGCCAGCTTTTATGTTTGATCTAATTTGTAATTGCATTTTTTGTTGATGATGTTGTTGATATGCTTGTTGTTCGCAACAATAAAACCATTGCATTGTTGAGCGAGTGGAGTGTGCTGTGTGGTTTTTTAAACTGGTAGTGATCGCATTGATAATACCAGGCGGTCAGCCAACGACCCACCACCGCACACCGGAGAACATTGTACTATAACAACTTATGAATATGTTGCAACAATTTCCTCCACAAAAATCATGCTGGTCACTTGGCTTATCACAGAGAGAAAAAAACAAACAAATCTTTGGATCTTTACAAAATATTCCATAATGAATGCATGTGCGTGTAATAATAATAAAATATACCAGTAAAGTTGAATGCACTCCTAAAAAATTATAATAATAGGTAATGCATTTTTGTTGTGCGTTCCAACAATAAAGATTATCTCTTTGGGACGTACAAGATAAATAGCTAATTTGCATAACTGCTGCATATAAAACTCTTTCCCGATGATGTTCCCAGATTAACTATTCAAACACACAGTAAAAATGTTACAGCAGAACTTATAAAAGTACGGGACAAGCCAAAGCCATTAAAAATGTGTTTTATTTATTTACTTTTGCGTTCGATGTTGACACAAAAAATTCTACGCACCATTATAATCATTGTTAGATTTGCATTGTACGCATAGTATACGATAATTAGCACATGTAAATATAGTAAACGATAAAAGTCTTCTTCCCCAACCTGACATAGAATTAGCAAGCAAGCAGTAAAGTAAACACTCGCGAGAGAGAAGTGATTGACTTGTACAAGACGTACATGTAGACGCCTTATGTACATATATGCGTTAATTATTATTAACTATTTGAGAATTTTGACATATGGTATGGAAAATCTTCCTTACCGCCGATCGATAAGGATCCCGGTAAAATTCTAGAAATTCTTTACTCTTTATTTTTCCGAGATATATTTTTAAACTGCACAGACACAGAAGATTATGCATATTAGCTTATTTACCTGCGTGCTAATTAGCTCTAGTGATGATTATGTAAGAATGCTAAAAACTTAATATTTTTTATGATCCATTCCATATTGCATGCAATAATATTTCATGCAAGTTCATTTAAGCCATTTCTCATAAGTAGGTAATTCATGGCTCATATATAATTCTATTCATCCTTCCTTTCTTCTTCATTGAATCTGCCCACTTACAACAAGAATATATATTCACTCTGCTGATGTTAGTGATTTGGAGCGAGGATAAATATCAAAAAGCACACAACACGCAGCACACAGCGAAGTTGGCTTGTTTTTCAGTGTAAAACTTTTATATACCTAATTGTAAGCAATGAGCAGTGAGAAATTTCATGAAGACGAAGAAGGAGGATCGTCAGTAAAAACTATATTGAATGACATTCCAAGCACTCTTTCTAGATATTTTATTACATGTATTCATGTATAGCAGGTAGTTCACTTCACGACTGACTAATACTAATGATCTCATTGTTACACATTCTTAAACCTTGTTTCTTTTACTGCACACAGTGCACAGCACAACAGTGCATTT
>JAHZMV010001579.1:0-12863 GCA_027743765.1 Coecobrya sp. COE2
CTTAGGTAATGTTGACATTTGCAGTTGTTTTAGTATTCGCCTCAGTAAACTGCTTGCCTTTTGCATGATTTCACAAAACAAAGTTAGCAACAAACAACAAATTAGTTGGGATACCGCCAGTGATAAAAAGACACTGTGCTATGCATAACATTTATGCGGCATAACTCGTTACGGAAATTCCCCTGGAAGCATGCTATTTACTGTATTCATTCCTCTCTTATTAGCTCGACAAGAATATAGCACCTTGGCATCTCGAATTCATGGCATTTCATTCATGGAATTTAGGTGGGGTTTGCCTGGGTTTGCCTAACAACAATATTCGATCAATGTTTCAACTTTCACATTTAACTTTCTCTTGGCTGCCTATGCAATTCCCATGCTGAATGAGTGAAAATCACTTATATTGCGCCGGATGGTTTGTAAAGTTCCATTTAAATATTTAATATTTACTTTTCACTGTCATCAACACATACCATACAGGATGCTACAACCACCACCGTATTTATAATGTATTGACTATTAGACGAAGTGGAAAGGGCAAATTGCATGATGAACCGTTACAACTTTCAATGACATTTCATTGTACAAATAATCTGTGCACATTTTTCATTAGACAATATAATGTAAAAGGAGCACAGTTATATTATTGTCCTTTGTTTAAAATGTTTACCTAAATATTCAGTCAGTGATTGGAAATTAAGGTAAAAATAATCCGTTTCGTTATCAATAATCAATCGCATTATATTAAGTTTTCGAGTGACTTTCAAGCACATTTGACCTTCACTTCGCTAAACTTTCTAATTCTAATTTTGTTACAAATAATGTAATTTACTTACGTCTTGTCTCGTCTGCTGTGTATCCAAGTGTCACGATGTATTGTGTTTCGAGTTAAAGATGAGGTTGGTCTGTAATAAAATGTAAATTTAAAACATCATTGACAGGTTTACACAATGCCAAACTGAATAATAAAATAGATTTTCATTTTCTAATTTGTCAAAGTCATTCATAGGATAAAATGTGACATGCTTATTAATTTGCAAACAATTTGTATATTAAATGAAGCATTTTGTATGCTGCTGAAGCACCAGTACAATTTTGTTGTACTAGGTAAACTAACTTTGGGAATTATAGCTTGTGTAATAATTGTCCGTATTGGTATACGTAACCTAAGTAACCCATAATTATAACAAACAAAGGAAGAGTTTTAGTATTATTAATGCCACAAAGAAGCTCTTTGTGGTAAAGACAACGTATCATCAACAGCCACCGCAAACAAAAGCAACAACAAAGTATACCTATCTTCCTACCTGTTATGTTCGCTGCAGAATTAATATATTACACGAAATTTTCCTTTTTTTGTTTGCAAAAGGTATAATATCACGTTCCTTTACTTGAGTACGTAAAACTCATATAGTGTAGTAATCTGCAATCTGGGGTGCACTCCGTCTCTGTCACACCCACTCATTTATCTGTTTCTGGTGCATGTTATTCATTCATTCCTTACTTCCACGTTATCTTAAATTAAGCTTGAATACGAGACACATAAAAGAGCAGCCACTCTCTTGGGCTATTATATTTAATGGGTTTCAGTCTCAGCTTTCATGTTGTACTTATCTGAATAATACAGAGTGAAAGTGGAAACTGCATCTTCCTTTTAATAATAGCACATACTTAAATCATTGCATGTTCTACTCTATGAGGTCAACGTGTGCTCAATAATAAAAGCATTGAAGCGAAGCACATCCAGTGCATGTGTGAAGTGACTATTAAAGCAGGAAGGAAAAGACGCAATTTTTAGTTTAATGGCCCTCTTTCTTCTATTTCCTGGCAGTAAAGACAATAAAATACAATTATTATTTCCCTTTGTGAAGGAAGTAAGTTTTCCAGTAAAGTATATATGCATCCTTTTCGGAAGAGAAAGGGTCTTGAAATTGCAAACAAAATTTCTTCTACTATTATTATTAAATCAAAGGATGGAACTATTTTGTTATGTAACGTAATTTCTCAAAACGGTAATATTATTAAAATAATGTAATAATCACGACCTGACAGAAAATGTATTCCTCAAAGAGTAATAACTTTCACTTTCATTGATGTAGAATGTCGGCTGACACGAGCTGTTGATGTGAAATCTTATAATATATCGTAGGTGTGCATGTTATGTATGTAGAATCAAAGGAGTTGATGGGTCGTTAGTTTCTTCTCCTTGAAATGACGGTGGATGCATTATTATTAATTTAGTTAAGGATTTCATGGAAACCGTTTTGATTTTCAAGGGGGCTACCCTAGACAAACCACGTTCAAAAGTTGGAAGTGACCATACCACGTATCTTACACTTTACCAAGAACTAGTTGACTCTAAATGCAAATGGTTTTGTTGGTTTGCATGCATGCTCATTGGAGAGAAAAAGTGAACAACAAAAAGTTTTGCAGCATGACAGGGCAAGGAGAATCAGATGAAACAAGGATCTAGACAAAACACAATAATAAAGGAACTTCAAGAAAACGGAACAAGTTTATTATTCCTTTCCATTAGACAACAAAAGTCTTCCCTTCTGTCGAAAGACGATGGTAACATGGCAATACAGATGGGAAAGCAAACGAACAACTTTCTGTAATAATAATAATTGCTGGTATAGTTTGGGATAATGGTAAAAGTATAACAAAATACAGGCAACTTGAGTGAAAGTTTAGCTGACTTGTTTGGGAGAAGGATGCTAGGGAGAAATATACATCATGTTATATTATTAGTGTTACTGTTTCTGACATTCATTTCAGCCATTTCGCCAAGCAAAATAGTCTATACTGGAATAACTCGGTTTTGGCAAGTACACGTGTCAGGGATTATCTTAAGTATTCATTCCATTACTAGTTCAAAGAAATTCTTGCTGATTTGAAAGCTCAACGTAATCTCCAACAATATGTGAGAGATTTGCGATTATGAAAATTTAAATACAAATTCTAGGAAGATAGGCTTAGTAATTACATTGCAGCTTAGTAAAATTCTTGGAAATTTCAAACCTGGACCTCAAAGCAACAACAGAATTGATCAAAAGTACTCACCTGGATATGACAATGACCTTGGGAAAAACTTATAAAAATATCATTTTGCCCTGCTTTCCAAATTTCAATTTTCACATACGCAATTGTCTAAAGCTAAGGGTTTATGTGAAATGCAAAGTATGGAATAGAGAGATCTGAAATTCTGTAGGACATCCATAACAACAATCACTATTTCATAACGCTTTTCATGTAGAAATGAACCACAATATTTTGTTGCGGACTTTATATTCTTTCTACAGTAGTATATTGCAACATTGTTGTCTATTTTTCAGCTTATTTTCTTGTTGCAGTACATTCGCAATACGACCTTGATAATGAACGGTAATGTCTGTTTACAGCAACTAATATTACATAATTGCATTATTATGCTGGGCTTATATTGGATGTAAAATCTCATACATCAAATCATTCTTTGTGATCTCAATTTTCCATTGTCAGCAGTAATATGCAAATAAACGGGAAAATTAAATCTGACACGCTATATCGAATATCATTTACACATTACATATATAATATTCTAAGCGAGAGATTCTGTAATATGCTTTGCCTGCTTTGCGAAAAAATGCTTTAACTTTCAATATCAACGAAATCATCTGCTGTACTGGAATTGCTGGAAGAAAGCCAACTGCCAAAATGAATACACTACATCTGAACACTTTTATCGTTTTTTACTTCACGTTGTACATTTAGTAGGTTTCTATAACAATCCCCTGCAGTGAAGTGTTTTAGCATTGATTATTATTAAATAACAATTATATTTGTTCAAACACATGATCAGTGTGCTTGTTTATTAATTAATTTTCAAATTGTAAAATGCTTCAGAATTAATTTTACAATTTGTGAAATGCAATAATAATGAAATGACAGCTGCCGCCGCTATATTATGCTTAATACATACATATTAGTCCTCTGCTCTGTATATGCAGACATACTACCTTCGTAGTAACTTTTCCTATTCTATCTTTGTTCCCTTGTCAAACTAAATTAGGCATATGCCGCAAACAATCTTCTAGCATGATAAATCTTTGATCGCATTTGGATCCTTTCACAAACAGGATGTTTGTTAACATTTCATAAGCTATTTCATGTGATCCTCCTTATTTTTCTGTCCGTCTGTTCTTTGAAAACCCTATATATAGGACAGTGGTTAGATTTGCTGTTTTCACCAGCAGATACATATGCATGGAAGTTTAATAAAAAGGCAAACATTTTGATTCCGCTTGAACCACTGTACGATTCCATTTTCCATTTAAACACAATTTAGTAGTTTGGTTATTGAGAAACTACTACGCTTGAATCCCCACTTTTTATATTTCGTTTTTCAGAGAAAAATGTGAAATGTGTATTCAGTGGATAGATGATGAATCAGTACAATTGCATTTTTTGCTATTGCTGCTTTTGCCACTTGGTTTTTGAAGTGATTTGCTTAGTGCTGCAGATGAAATTTAGATAGAATAATGATAATGTGCATTCTACTGCAAACCTGAAAGTAAATAGCCTTTCCCATGTCGTTTCAAAATCCACTATCCATTATCAATCCAATCCATTATCCAAAATGGTTTACGGATAGATACGTAAATACCAATTTCATGCTAATCTTATCAAAATGGTAGGTTATAATTCAGATTGATCAAGTTCATTGCCCTATCTCCATCGATCCTACATTATTACCTACATAGGTATGACTTCTAATAGGTGGTTAATACTTGTAATTTATGGTTTCTTTTTGAAAAATGATAAGTTCACAAGTTTAATAGGAAATTGTAGCTTAAAATAGAAAAAAATGTGTATAATACACCATTTTCAGCTAAATAATTAGAGTTGAAAACCAATAAGATAACATTTCGCGTCTTTATTGAGTAAAGAAGGTAAATGCCCTCTCATACCAATACTGAAGAGTGCATTACATTTGCACGACTACCACACACCTGGATCAAGTATATATTTTTGTATGAATTTTGCAGATCTCATATATCCACTAATATCTAATTTCGTGGATATTACATATAGACATGTATCAGCTTTGTTTTTGTATTTTCTGTAACGTTTATGTATCTACATTTCATAAAAATAGCTGCAGAGGAAACTCCGGTGAAACTTCTCTAGTGCTTTCTCTGGAAAAGGAAATCATGAAACGAGAGTGATGAGAGAGTGGAACTGAGCAAGTAAGGAATCATTCATTCAGGCACGGGTCATTGAATTCTCCATATTTGTCTGACAACTGACAAATTACTGTTGTCTGGAATTGAAGCAGGGAAGTTTTATCCACGCTGCCATAATTTCTCTAGTAGAAGGCATTGAAACAGAAAAACAAAGAAAATGAACAGGTACAAGGGCATATAATAATCAGTTTGTTGAAGGAAATACATTTACAATCGCCCACGAGTGTATTGTGTAAAAATTGAAAGAATATTCATGAAAGATGAGAAGAATAAATTCATCGCAAACAAGCATCAAATAAACTTTTCTCTGAAAAAATATTATTTTGCATTCTAAAGTCTTTCTTATCTAATATATTTGCATGCTTTACATAAATTGATTACATTTACGTACGTTATGTATTACATCCCTGACGCTTGCCACAGTCTATTATCGCGTCAGCAAAAGAAACGAAAACTGTAAGATGTGTCGTTCTTGAGAAAACTCTTGTCTTACTTATTTGTGAAAATGGATGGCAATGATTTGCTATTTCAACAAATAGCTCTATTGAGACGACTATTTCTTTTCACCAAAAAGAATAGCACACCGTTTCAGAATGATCAATTGACAACAACTGCTTCTAGTATTACTAGTTATGTTTTGTAACCTGTGTAATCTGTCTATCTATAAGAGAGCCAGGTAAAAGTAAAAGAAAGAGTGAAAGGTACCTGTTGTGCTTCTATTTTGCTTTCGTGAAGGAGAACGTCCATACTTCATGTGTTACGACTAAGCCTTGGGTAGCGCAACTGCAGTCATTTATAATTCAGTATCAAGTTCAAAGAAAGTAATTTCAAGACGTCTCATGAGAACGGCTCCACCACACAAATATGTATAGAATAACATGGAGAAAGGTGATGGAATATTATTAACCATCATCGTTCTTCGTGCTCACGCCGAATTGAAACACAGGCAGCTGTTTTGATATTGTTTTTGAAGGAATATACAAGCTGCAAATAAAAATTTGTTGTTTTTCTGGGTCTTCTAGGCATAGCTTGTTTGGTTTGTTTTCACCGGTTAACTAATGACACGAGGCAAGCACGGGATTGTGTTACATACAAGGAAAGTAAAATAGTAGACACCTTTTTTCTCGAATAAATTGTTATTTTATACACACAGTGAAAACACTCGTGAGAATAACCGAAGCAAAGTTGAAAGTACGCATTACTTACATGTCCGCCTCTATACAATCTTGCTGCATGTAAAAACAGGAGTGAATAAGCAAGTTAGTCAGGGAAATCCACAAGGGATATTCCAAGTCAAATTGTGACTGCTTTCCCTACTCTCACCTACTTTCATTATACATAAAATGTCCTTGTGTTGTCACCATCTAGTGCAAGAAAAGGGAATGTGATAATTTTGTGGGTATGCTTACAGAATGTGGATAAAATGAACTTTATTTCAATTTCCTGTACCAATGCGGGATATGGTGTGGAATGATGATGATACACCTATAACCATACACAAAATCTACCTTACTATATAGGCCAGTTCAACTAAGCCATTCTTGTGACGGACATTTGAGTAAATTGTATTCTCTCAAAGAATGCCTAGAATCCACCTTACAACAAAAAAAGGGGAAATGTTCAGAATATTTTATTGACCTTTATTTTTTGCTTTCTTATTTAGATCCTGTGTCTGTCCCACGAACGCAAACAGAAAGCGTATGTATGCGTTTCTCTTCGTGTCCTCGATCCGCACACAATTTACAATTTGCTGACGACTACGAAGAGATTTTTTCCCTATCTATCAATCCCTCTTTCGAGCCATTACACTGTAATATTATACAACTTAGTCGGCTGTTTTTTTCAGTAGATACGATATTGCTGTGTCCATCGTCCACAACAATTGGAATGACGATAATGTTCAATGAGAAATGGTTATCTCTCTTTCTCTTTGGTTATTTATCTCATAGCCAGCGAAAGATGGATACTGCTCGCTGACTAGAAACCCGCTAAAATAAGCAACTACACAGCCAAAGTATAAAGTTTGTGTGGGAGATTGCTGCAGCGCCATACCAACTTTTAGGGTCACTTCCTAATTGAAATGAAATGAAGCGTATCCTTATCACCCTGTCCCCGTTTCAATTACCAGCCAATGAAAAAAGGGGAAATATTTTGAGAGAAAGTAGATTACGATTTCTATCAGTTGAACGACTATTTATATGGCTTTGAACCACCCGCACATTCTTCTGCCCAGTAATATTATGCTTACAACTTTCGCCCCCAAGTGGACCTTGATTCCGCTCTTGACACTTTTCGTAGCTTTTTTGTTAAGAAACGTGAAGCTGTAAGTGTCGGTTGAGTTATTTGGCAGCGGAAATGAGAAAAGCATTGAAGGAAAGCCGCAGGAGTTCCTAGTAGTCAAGGTGGACGCAATCAACAAAAATGATTTTTTTTCTGCTGGTGTTGCTGCTTTGCTTGACTGTAACTTTTTCTCGCAGTATGTGCCGTTTCCTGTCACATTAATCTTTAGAAAGTGTTAACAGCCAATCTGAAAGGTTAAAATTATAATGACACCGCTGTCTGCACACAATTCACACACCACGTTGCTTGACCACCTGCTTTCTACAGGCTATAAGCTCCTGGTCCCCGTGGGAGAAAGGAAAAACGCAGTTGTTACTTAAGAGGAGTAAACGGAAGCTAAGACGTTAGTATGGTTGTAAAAGCCCCGAAAAAAGCATGCTGATGTCACTAGGTGTGCATGTGACATGCACGAGTTCTATTCATATCTTCCCTGCATCGATATAAACATAATCCATTTAATAGACGGAGAAAATTCCATCGAATGCTTTTTAGTGGAATTTGAGGCGATAGAAGAAAAAATCAAAGGGAGCGCTAAGGTACAATGATATGACGCTTTTAAGCATATTATGGAATTCCAAAGAGGAGAAAGATAGGAAATGTCTTCATCTCCATTATACACTTCTACTTCAATAGATTCTAGAAAATTTTAACGTAATAGAATACTTTAAACTGGATTACAGTGCTCTCTACTTGATACGATAGCTTCTTTTGTGAATAAAGTGTCTTTTGCTTTTCAAAAAGTATATTTGATGCTGTGAAACCGATCTCCTGGGTTGGAGATTCAAGGGAACTGAGTGAGAAGTGACAACATCGTGGCGACAGCAATAAAACCCGCTGTAGGGTATTCAATTAAATTGTATTAAAATACTTCAGAATACCTGTTATTACTTTATTTTGAGAATCCGTTTTTCAATTGTGTTCGCGATGGGATAACTGATTTCGACAATAACAAGTTTTTTTTTTGAAATGTTGAATTTCCCCAGAACTTTGTTGGATTTTGAACAGAATTTGTTATTAGAAAAAAGTTTGAAAAAATAAAGAAAATTTAAGCCGATTTTGTCACTGTCGCAAGCAGTAAACAAGGGCGAAGGAAACTAAAACAGGTCACAGAAACGACGACATTAACCGCCTACAATAATAAGGTATTCTAGTTACGCAAGCCTGATATTATTTATGATATTCCAAACAAAATTATGATGTGTATAGAAATGAGAGGGAATGGTACACGAAGCATACTGTTACAAATAAATAAAGATTCTAGGGCAAGATTATCATCTACTATTATTGCTATGCGTAAACAGATTCATTGAAAATCCTTGGAAAGTCTATAGGTGGAATGTTATGAAATATTTTTGTGACGCCTCTGTTTCCTTTATATAACATCATAGTCAGCTTATCGCCTTTCCTTTTTTCTTTCTTTTATACACAATCTTATGTCATCAAACCAAAAGGAGAGAATAAATAAGCCTTTTATTGTGATTCCTATATAGCTCATAATAACGCAGTTCATTTCAGCTCTTCTTCGGTTAACGAGATTCCCGTGATTCCCATCAGCATCATTGTCCACGAAAAAAGAGAACTCGTAAACGCCAAAATGGAAATTGGAACCTCAGGTTTACTTACACCAATGTTACATGAACAGCATTAAAGAAGCGCGTGCACGATAACGTTACATACAACTTGTCGAGTTGGTTCGCATTAGGATTTTCGCTTACCACATTATTACTGCGTACCATACATAATGACTACTCGCTGACGCACTCTCTCATTAGTTTAAGGATTTTCATGCGACATAAACATGTATTTATTTGATGGGGGAATATTATACAATTTCAAACCCAACGCAATTTGCAAATAAAGCGGTGATAATAGTCAGGCGCCTATTCTCAGAATTTACTCCACAACAGCGTTCTTTATTTGGGAGTTTGGCACAAAGGAGTTGGAGGCATTTCGCAAGAAATTTGATACACTCTAGTAGTAAAGTAGAGTTTAGAACTAGTTACGTTTACGTTTCACTTTGTATATATTTTATTTACGCTACTTTCCTTCTCTCGTCTGCGTATCCGCTTCCATGAATGACTCTCATCAAATCTGGTGCTGACGATGCCACTGTCTTTTATTTGAGTGTGTCTCAAATGTCATGTAACTAGAAAAGGTGAGTTGGAAAGAGAAAACAGGGTAGAATGACCGAACAAGTTGGAGCGTATGGTTTACAATTTTTAACTCCTTCTCAAACCCACCTTTCACCACCCACACTTCCAATATTCTAATGGAAACTGTTCATAATAAAAGGGATAAGCATGAGCATCAAAAGTGTCATTTTCTCCGAAAGAAATGGTCGATGTTTTAAAAGGAAATCATACGAAAAACCGAAGTGCGAAAGGGCCAATGGACTCATACTGCTAGCAGCTTCACGCGTCCATTGTGGTTGATAAGTAACTACAAATCCTGTCATATAACCTTTTAATGGTATCCTTCCAAAAATGGATAATAAATGCATATAGAAATGGAAAACGTTGATTATAATGTGAAGTGGAGTGGAAAGATGTTCCATTTTGTTAAGAAAAGGGTGGAGAATCGTCAGGATTAATGTGTTCTATGTCCGTGCCTACTAGCGAATCAACAAGCAAAAAAGAGCTTCTCCGTAAACAAAAATTTTTCATGGAGAAAGGTGAAGGTAACGTTTGAAATATATAAAGATGTCGAGTTGAGTATAAAGTACATTCATTTTTGCTTATCCATTCTTCAACTAGAAAAATAAGTGAGCAGAATTGTTTAGGCATGCGTCTCCATTTTTTACCAACATCTGTTCCGCTTTTTAACTCTCAGCTTTCTCCTCGCCATTTTTGTGCTGCCACTGGATGAAGTGAGCAGAGAAAACAGGGAATGGAAGAGAGCTGAAGCTGTGGATATAATGTATTACAGCCATTAGATTTCCAGAGTACATGACACTTTGAGGTGCCAAGAAAAAAGTTGAATGGAGTGTATCTGGCGTAGAGCTGAGATGCATTATTCTGTGAAAGGAAGGTGTATAGGAATATGTACGACAGAAACGTGCATAGGCAGATGATACTACACGTACTTATATAAGTAAATGGTACGTTTAAGAGGAATGTCTTATCTGAAGAGAATAGACTCAGATTTTCTCTGAGAAATGAGAGAGACGCGCAAAAAGACGCATTAGGCTTGTAAGCCTTTGCAGCAGCAGCAGCGGATAAATTGGAATGGAATTGAGTTCTTCATGTTTCTAGAGACTTGCCTATTTTCATGTCTTTCATAAAATATACATAAAAGTAAGGCCACAAGCACGCACGGAAGAGAAAATTGTGCCAGGGAATGTGAAGCAACCTCATATTCATCATCATTATCTTTATCCACAAAGCACATCTCTTGAATTACACTTCCCAAATTTCGAGGACTCTGTCTCCGTGTCTGTAGCCTTTTCACGCACAAACACCCAATATTAAAGACCTATGAATATGGCGACACAGTCTGTGTAAAAACTATTACAATGGCTTTAAGTTATTGTCGGGGTGTCAATCCAACTGATGAAATTATTACGAGCTGAAGCTTCGCCGCAGTCTTGATTTGAACACGTTTGTCCATTAGTCTGTCAGTAATTCTTGTGTCGTACAAAGAATCATGTTTCACCATAATATTATGCTATTATTTTGGAATCATGTTTCTTGGCGCTTGTATACAGAATAGAGTTAAGCCATATTACAGATTTTCCAGTTTGGGTTAACGTCCCTTTGGTCATGGGGACAGAGATCACAGTCATCAGCTTTTTCATTATGTTCGATTTGCCCAGGTTTATTAAATATATACGTATATTATACTAAATAGAACATTGTGCAGATAGTGGATTACTGGATTAAATGTGAATACAGAATTTTCTCAGAAGAGAAAACAAAAAGAAATATTTAGAGCAAGTCCATTATTTTTAAAATCGTTCACGAAGAAAATATTATCTTACAAGCCCTCCCTTTTATCGTTGTGCAGTATTGTCCCTGGGGTATAAAGTTGATGTATGTATAGTCTGTTGAATAATTCTTCATATTCTCGGATTATTCATTTTCATTTTCGTGGAACTCATTCATTATGAATAGGAAAAATACATATAGAAAATCAGAAACACCCGGAATGTAGTACCATTAAATAGTATTTTTCTCGTGTTCATGTGATTGCATAAAAAGTAGGATGAAAAAATAGATTGCAAATGTCACGAACATATCCACATAGTATTTAGTAGTAATGGAGTATTAACATTTGTTTTTGTTAATTGAAATGTGAGATGCTTTTCATTCGATAAATCGTGGCATAAATGTAAAATGAATTCCATAATGATAATCTTGCACAGGATGTTATTTTGTAATTTTCTGAGTATTGGCAATTGTGAAGGATAAAAGGTAACAGGTGAAGGAGAAGGTATCGGATTTACAAAAGGAAGCACCAGATTCATCATGACATGCAATTTTCCGCTAAAGAACATTTTCAGAAATACTCTAGCTTCACCTTTAACGAACAAACAAGTGATAACTAATTCTTGTGAAAATTTCATGAATATATTCATTAGACATGTATGTGGCTTTTGGTGAAATTGCTTTCAAGGTTTAACTAACCAAATTCCATGAAATGTTGTTTGTGTGAGAGAGAGTTTGAATTACATTGCACACGCGAAAAACATACAATAACCCAAGTAGACAGCAATCACGTATTACGTGCGTATTTGGCTCGGGAATGGAGTTTGGGCTTTACTTGGGAAATGGCAGAGGTTGGCGTACATATCCCGTATAAAGGGAAACGAACGTAAAACATGCGTTTTTTGTTCGGGAAATAATGCATATTCTCAACCGATTACACTTGTTCCCAAGAATATTTCGTGAATTTCCTGAGGATTTTACGTGCTTTCAGTATATATACCATTAACATATATCCTCCTAATTGAATTGAATTACGGAAAAATATTATGCCAATTATCTAACAATATAAATTACATTCGTAAGTAGCAATTAACAGTCATCTTTCATTAGTATCCATCTCATCTGTTTAAAATTGACATCCAAACTCTAAAACAACCATCACAAAGTCATCTAGGCCCCAACCTCTCAATTACATAAATTTACCACTGACTTCTTTGTTTTCTTGCATTTATTAAACACAGCAAAAATTATTCCCTTTGTTGGATATGCTGGTTGTATTATTTAAATATTTTACTGCCTTAATTTGCATCTTTATGCCAATTTGTATTAGTATTTACTTTTCGAAATCAGTTTTTCCTCTAGTTGACTGCATCCA
>JAHZMV010001580.1:0-24861 GCA_027743765.1 Coecobrya sp. COE2
TGAAAGTAGCGAAAGAAGTGACAGTAACCTCATTTCAAAGGATTTCTTCCACGCAACGAGTTCCTTGAAACAACGCCACGAACTAATACGAATCTGGCCGCATAACATATTATATCGCAAATTTGGTACTGTTGGCATCATGAACTTTTCTGTCTTATGAGATGTAGGTATATAATACTTCCTCAGAGGAAGTTACTCTGTAATAATGACAGCAGATTTTTGTCGGAGAAAGTAAATTGCTGTTGCCCCAATTCAAGGTGCTAATAATGTAAGTGCATTTAATACATTTTTATTTTATCCTATCCTTAAACTTGGTTCACAGCTATATACTTTTTCAGACGTCATTTTAAGAAGCTGACATATAAAATTTTAGATTTTGTTTTTAATTCGGAAATGGTAAGTGGGAACTGTTACAGCGTTTGGAACAGTGATTTAGAAGTCAAGTCACCTGTTGTTCCTGGCTTTTTTCCATCTTTAGTATGGATTTCCCAGTTCCAAAAGTAGAGGCACGAGGGGCAAGACTGGTTCCATGGATGGAAAAAGACGCAGTGATTTTGACATTTATCGTTGTCATAGTACTTGCGCTTTTATTTTGCTGTTGGTGGTGTTTTGAAGGGAAGTCACGGCGACGCTGACACTGTCGTTCTTTACATAACCACGAAGAAAATGACCTAAATCATAAAAATAATGGATTCATCAACTTTAAAAAATAAACAGTCAGAATAATGTCAATTTTATATAATGTTTATTCCAACGAAAACATCATCTTGCATCATCATGGCAAAAAGTCATCATCAATGATGATTCATCATACTATCAAAGGAACAAAGTCTTCCATAATATAATCTCCAATGGAGATTCTCCATAAAGTAGTGTAATCTAATGACTTTCTTAAAATCACGACAATAATTTCAAACCAATTAAAGAAAGAAATCAATTTTTGTAAAGGGTTTTTAATAAACATATTTTATCGTGAGATGTAAAAAAAGTATAACGTGTACATTGTATGAAAAAATGCAATTGACGAGATAGTTATTAGTGCATTAATATAAAAGGGGTACATGTATCAAACCGATATTTAATGGTAATAAAAGAATCATCAATATTTTATTAATTGCAAAAAATTACAAATGTGAAAAACTGATTATGTTGCCGTTGCGAAGAGGTTTTTGCTGCGAGTTTCCGAATAGGAAATTCCGATAAACCAAGCAAGCAAGCCAGAAGAGATCATTTTTATGCGACATGGGGCGAGATGAGATTATCCAGAAGAAGGGATTCCCCAATTCCCCACAGCTGGTCTGATGTAAATATTATGCTCATGCTCATCTTTCTCTCTTTTCTTGATTCTTCATCTACAAGATAATCATTAACTTTAATTAATAGTGAACATCTGAAATTGCTTTACAGAAAAAATGGATCTTGGGCACTGTTTAATTTGCTATTCCAGCACCACTGAATTATTAGGTGCTTCCAGGAGTAGTAATTCTCCGTTTGAGCAAGACAATTTTCCACATTATTCCTTCATCTTAACAAAATTGCTAGACATTCCAATAAATTGCTTGGAAACTTATAATTTGCCAAAGCTGGAAAAATCAGGTAGACCGAACAATTTATGGATGCATTTGTGTCAACAGTGCGATGGAATGGTGGGGGAGGCGACAACAATTTACAATCAGTTACTCGTTCTAACAAGGCAGCTGAAACTTGTCCAGAAGGCTATTGTGGAAACGATAACGAATAGCTTTAATGTTGAACCATTTCCAGTGGAACCTTGTATCACCGACATGTGTAGGAAATGCTTTATTGAAGGTAAGAATAGTATAATGATATTTAAGTAGCTGTTTATTTTATCGTAATTTTGGCCAGATGAAGATAATAGGTTTGATTTTTGGTAATTTTGCAGTAGCATCCCAGAGGTGTAATGAAATCCCAGGAAGATTTGTTGTGGAAGAACTTTTACCGTTGGATGAACAAGTAGCCATAAAAGAGGAAATCATAGACAGTTATGACGATACCGTTGAAAAATTGCTTTTTGCCCTTGATGAGGTAGAAAGCAAAATTACAAAAGAACCTGGGGATACGGATAACTCTACTCGCGTTTTGAAACTTAGTCAGGATGGTAAAGGAATAAATCCAAAAGAAGAACTGGACACCAATGCAGATCCTCAATTTAGTGAAATGGAAAGCGATGATGATGACAATGATGATGAGGAGTCCGACTGGGAACCAGAACCAAAATCAAAATCAAGAACGCCAGCCCGGGCACCTATGAGGAAAAGGAGCAGTAGGAACACCCCGAACACAATCACCAAAGTTACAGATGGAATTCGAAAAAGGCCAGGCAGACCAAGAAAAAAAGAGGTTGTTGTGAAACCTCCAAAAAAACCCTTGCCAGATCTCCATCCAAAATTAAATGTTATGAAAGCCAACGACGGAAAATTTCATTGTAATGAAGTCGCATGTGAGAAAATTTACACAAAGAAATTCAGCCTCATAAATCACATCCGCGTCAAACATCTTGGAGAGACCCTGTACAATTGTGAGTTTGAAGGCTGTGAAAGAACATTTACCCAAGCGACTGCCTTCCAAGTGCACAAAGATAGACATAATAAAACTCCAAGATATAAATGCGATCAGTGTGACCTCACATTCTATTCCCGAAATCCATTCATCCGTCATCAAGAAACTATTCACGAAGAAGGACTACAGAAGAAACCATTTGTTTGTGAAAAATGTGGCAGAACCTTTTCTTGTCGAGATCATCTATACGCTCACAGGATATCAGTACATCGAAACCAGTCTACTGGACAAATTGACAATCGAATTGTTTGTAATCTCTGTGGAAAATTGATTCTCGCCACGAGTCTTCCGGTTCACATTAAAAATATTCACGAGAAGAGACCTGGGAAACATCCTTGCCACCTGTGCGAAAGACGATTCCATGGTCCGCGTCATTTGAAGACGCATTTATTCCACCATCATCATGTAGGACCGAAAGAGTATGCTATTCAAAAACCTAAAGGGGATGTACATCAGTGTCCAATTGTGGGCTGTAAGGCGAAATTTTTTGGAAAAGAATTTTACGACATTCACATGAAGGAGGTACATGGAGAAGATGGGAAAAAGCCGGGAGCGTTTCGGTGTAAATTTTGTGGAAAGGATTATTACATCAAGACAAAGCTCAAGCATCATGAAATGGTCCATCAGAATTTGGAAACGAGACCCTTCAAGTGCGATATTTGCGAAAAAGGGTTTCCTTCTCCGACCTACTTACGCTTCCATAAGATCCACACACACAAGTTGAAATTAGAGGATAGGCGGATCGTGAATAACAGAAAAAGTACAGGAACAGAAAGCAGTGCTGTCAGTAGTACAGATAATACGTTTAATTAAAACTTTTTTATCTTTATTAAATATTCTTCTGTTCAGGGTAATATTTCTTTCATGCTATTAATTTATTTTCAATAAATATTTTTTCTACAAAAATTATGCAGTCATACATGTAAAATTAAATTACATTTGATATACGTACATATTCCTATTTTTGGAACATGAAAATTGGAAATGGGTTAACTTAAGTACTACTACGACCCCCCAATAATATCCCCCCAAAGGTCATCAGCATCCTCCTCGTCATCGTCGTCCTGCTGGACTCCAGAATTAGATTTACTGTCTTCGTCTGCCTGTTCACTAGTTTTCACTACCACCTTTTTTCCAAATAGCTTCTCGTACTCCTCGATACTTCCAATAATTGGTTCCGCCTCTACACTTGGCTCAGGCACTTTGGGAACTTCTGGCTGTTTTTTTGTTGCTGACTTGACTTGCTTCAGTTTTGATTTTACTTTTCTGTGAATCTTGTTCGCCTTGACAACCTTGGACATACCATGGCTTTGTGCCCATCGCTCGTACCAAGTGATTGGTTTTGGAATCCCGTCATCGTCCTC
Organism: Coecobrya sp. COE2; assembly: GCA_027743765.1. Lineage (NCBI taxonomy): Eukaryota > Metazoa > Arthropoda > Collembola > Entomobryomorpha > Entomobryidae > Coecobrya > Coecobrya sp. COE2. The sequence goes on from JAHZMV010001580.1 coordinate 3,945, forward strand.
ATCTTCTTCGGGTTCACTGTCGTTTCCACCACCAGGTTTATCAGATACGTCTTGAGAATCTTCACTATTTTTCTTGAGATCCGCTACCTCAGAAACCTTTCCTTGCTCCTCTTCATCACTGCTGGGAGCGTTCTCAGGTTTTTCAGCGCAACCTTGAATCGGCCCTATTTTCTTTTTTGGTTGAGGCTGGCTCTGATTTGAGTCCTCATCTGAAATTGGCTCCATATCACTAAACTGAGTTATGAAGTCAACTGGGCTGGAAGGCCGCTTTTTGGAAGAATCTTCTTCTTGCTTCTTTGAAGTTTCAACAGTCCTTTGAGGAGAGTATTTGCCAAAATCCCGGCTCGGAGAAGGTGCTTTTCTTTTGTAAGGCCTTCTTCTGGAATAATATGAGGTGCTATCTTGAGAATCTTCAGAGTCGTCGTCTGAGTGATCACGGGAACGACGAGAATCCTTTTTCGCTTCCGACCTCTGAGGAGTTGGGGACTTGGATTTTTCCCGTACTTTATCATTATTCCCCTTCTTCTCGCTTTCGTCTTCTGACAAGTTGTTCTCCTCGTTGGAGTCAATTTCTCCTTCTTCCGGTTCCTCTTCCAGTCTCTTCAATCTTTCCTCCTCTTCCAACCGCTTTCTTTCCTCTGTCCTTTTAGCTTCCTCTTCCACTGCTTGCTCCTCTAGTACCTTGATTCTTGCTGGATCTATTCTAAAAGTCAGTTTCCTTTTCAAATTTTGTCCTGAATTACTGAAACCTATAGTTGGTTTTCCTTTTGAGTTTCCAGCAAAACCAGAGGCACTTTCAAAAACACCCTCTCCCGTCGTTTCACTCTTACTTCGAGTTGGTGGGGGTGGTCTATCTTCGTCTTCCAATTGACTGGATTCGTTGTCATTTGTAACTATAGGTTCATCATCAGCCTCCTCCATTTCATTTACAACTTTCGTCCCTTCTTCCACATCCGCCCATAAACTTTCTTCTTGATTACTGATATTACTATTTTCTCCATCCGCATCCTTGCTCTCATTGACATTGACGTCATTATCATTGATTTGCTCCTCTTCTTCATCGGTATCATCATAAATCAGTTCTTCTTCTTCTTGCTCCTCAGCAACTACTGGATTGATTTCTGTAGGCTTTGCCGTGGTATCATCTTCGTTTTCGGATTCCGTTTCCTCTTCTTCACCGGATGATTCGTTATCTTCATTTGTTTGCGCGTCTCCACGTTCTTCATCAGTTAAGCTTAACTCCTGCGGGTGGAGATCCAAAATGTCTTCTTCGTCCTCTCTTGGCTCAGCGCGTTTCTTCTTTCTTTTCTTTTTTACCACTGGCACAGCGCTAGTCACTGCTGTCGTTGTAGTAGTTTTTTGTGACGCTTCTTTCTTTTGCTGTTGATATTTTTTAAGAAGTTTACTGCGAAGATCTTCCTCCGTACCAGAATCTTTACTAGCGCATGCTTCAACAATTACCGAAGGAGGTTTTATACAACTCGTGTCAGACGGTGGAGCTGTTACTTCACTAAAACTAGTATTTAAAGCGTCGTCAATTAAGTCTATCACGGCTTTCTTGGGTTCTTGTTTTTGTGGAGAAACTGCTTTGGAAACGGGCTTTGCAGGACTGGAAGGTTTCTTAGGAGATTGCTTTGCAGTTGGTTTTGTGGCTGGGACACTGGGACTAGATTTGCTTGTTTTTGAGAGGGAGGGGTTTGCAGGCACATTTCTATTTTCCTTGGTGACTGAGGTCGACGTGGGTGGAGGCTTAACGTTCTTTTTCGTTTTCTTAGCTACAACAGGCTCAGGAGCCTCCGCTTGGCCATTCATTTCCTGAACTTTCTTGTTAAAGTCAGGATCTGCTGCTGCTTCATCGTCTTCCTCGCCGTCCATGTCTAAAGGAAGATCTGGAACTGACTGACCCTGACTTCGAAGCAACGCTTTGATAGCCTTCGCCCTGTATTCCAACTCTAATAGTTCCATAAGACTTTTATGAGGAGCTGCACCGGAAGGTTCGCCGTCGGCGGAAGTAGGCGCTGCTGCAGCGGCAGCTGCCTTCTTTTTCTTTTTTAGTTTCTCCTTCAATTTCTTTGCCTTTAACAGTTTCTTTTTCTTTCGCAGTTTCGCCGCAGCCTTTGCCTCGTTTAAGTTTTCTTCTTCGGTAGCGATAACCTTTTTCTTTTTCTTCTTTTTAGGTTCCTCCACTTCCACTGCCCCTTTCCCGTCAACAGATTTGATCTTCTTAAGCTTATCTATAATTAAAATTACGATAATCCATTACATGTCATAATCGTCTTAAAATTATCCAAACTATCATAAACTAAGCCATGGATATACACAAACTCACTTTTTGTTTTCTTCACTTTTTCTTTGGGCTCCTCAGGCTCGGGTTGTTCAACAGCGGCCACACCAGCGGTTCCCGCTCGACCTAAAATAATTTTTTTACCATCAGTAGTCTAATCTAATATAAACTTTTAATTGTTCATTATAATTCCTATATTGTTCAGTATTTTTCCATACCGTCCAAAATTGCCAGAAGAGATTCGTCATCCACATCTTCCAAAATATTTAGACATGCTGCCTCCAACCGTGGCCGGTCCCAAGACTGTTAGAACAATCAAAAATTAAAAGTTAATAATTTTATATCCAAGAGACTGAACTATTTTTTAAAGTAAATAAATCATACCTTTAATTGGGGAGGAATCATAGCTTCAAGCCGTTTACCCTTCAATGTTCTCAGGGCTTCTCGAAGGACCCTTTTTCGATCTGAAACGTAGTAAGCGAGCGGTTCCAGCTCTTTCGTGAGGTCTTCATCGCTGTCAATCTCTGTCATTTTTAAACCCTCCTATTTTTTCCGATACCGTTCAAAAACCACCGTTAGGACTGCTTTCACCAAAATACGATGCTGCTGTAGGTAGTCCTTAAAAGGGATTCAATCTGTAACGGCGACGCAGTGAGTTAATAGTACTCGATTATCGATGACCTCAACTAACTACTGGTAACTGTAAAAAGCTAATAATTACTCATGACAACTAACTAACTTGTCAATATCAACAACAACAACAACAACTGTCTCTCACACAACACACGTCCAGTCCGAAAAACACCAGCATTTTTTAAATGGCCAAAGTAAATGCCCACAGTTTAACCATGGAGAACCTAATTGCTGCTTTTAATAATTTACTCAGGTAAATATTTAGCTTGTGTTAAATTTAAATATTCATTGCCAAATAACTGTAAACGCAAGATGCATTTCAAGCACAGTTTCTACTCAGCTGCCAGAAATTCTGGGCCAGAATCCCAGAATCTTTGTCCTCTTCTCTATGCTCCTCACTTTTCATTCTTTTTGGGGTGCACAAAATGAATGCATTGCATGCAAAACTAGCCAAATAAATTAAAATACAAAAATGGTAATTTTAGTAATTTATTAATTTTCCAAAATTAATGTAATTGATAAGCCAATGATATGGAAGAATGTAATAACTTTGGAAAGGACAGTTTAGGTAATTATTTAAACGCTGCAAACTTTCTCGCTGAGAGGTCGCAAGAGTTGAAGAAGATGGTCATACTCGTCAGTGGTGAAAAGATGATCCTGTTTCTTTTGAGCAATGGACATCAACTCCACTTGACTGATGTAAGCGCCAACGCCAACAGAGAATCCTCGAACACTTCCATCTTGATAGAGATCATGGGCAGCCCGCTCAGTGGTAACTTCGTTAGATGAGCCGTCAGTAAGGAAGACCACGTTGTGGGGGATGCCTGGTCGGGCGTTTTGTGCAATTTCGTTTCTGCAGGCGTCAAGAGCCAGGTCAATGGAGGTGCCGCCACTGTCGTAGTCGGCGGACAAGATTTTGTTTCTGATTTCATCAGGGCTGAGATTGGCACTTTCGGGGAGGGTGATCCAGGTTCGGACATCGTGGGAGAACAGGATAACTCCTACTCGATTTCCTGGATGGGATCTCCAGGCGGCGGCAAGCTTGGCTGCAAATTCCAGGGATGTTCGGTAATCTTCTTCGCCAACGCTGCCGCTCTCGTCAACGGCGATGACGAGATCGTTGTCTTCGTAACAGGTTACGGGGTCACTGTCACCTCCAGGGGCTGGTGCTGGAGCGGGGGCGGGGGCAAGACCTGGTGCTGGGGCTGGAGGAGCTGGAGCAGGTGCTTCACATGTTGGTGGTGGTGGAGGAGGTGGAGGTTGATGTTGTTGAGCACCTCCACAAGACATTTGAATTATAACTGGCTGTTGTTGGCAACCGCATGTTGACCCAGCTTGTTGGTTGGCAAGGGTCGTTGCCAAAGCAACCAAGAGGATTGCTGCGCTTCTAAAAGCCATAATCTGGAAACCAAGTTTAATTCATTAAATTGATAGGAAAGTTTAATTAAAGAGTTATTTATTACTAAAGGTTGACTATTTACCCGGTCGAATTAATAGGATCAAATTGGAGTAAGTCTTTTTGAGGATTAAATTTGAATGATAACATTGCTTGATTTGATCAGCTTTTATAGTAAAATTTGAAAGGTTGGGGAAGGAAATTAAGACAAATTCTGAAGTTTTAATTACACACATACTTTGCAAATATTTAAACAGCTTGATGTTTTGCTAATATTGCATTGCTGCCATTAAATGAAAGCAGGTAGCAGGATGTATAAATCTGAAATCATAACAGAACAGATAATCAATTCATAATTTTAACATGACGTAGCGTATTATGATGTATCTAACTTAATATTATTCCAATTCAAAATGAATCGAACATGACAATTTAAGAATACAATTGACATGAATGAAGATTCCTGTTCCATTCAAGCTTTCAAAGTAGTAAAGTCAAAAACAAATTAAAACAGTTTAGTTAAATCCCGTTAGCTGTCAACTAGGAACATGTGTACCTAGTCGTGTGAAAGCTGACTAAATGTTTAAAAGTTTTATTTATTTGCACGTAATAACGCATGCTCAAACAATTACTGTAGTCTGTAACGTATCTAGTTAAATCTTTTCATTTAGTTAAATCCTTTTTCCTTGTTAAGTTGACATACAATTAAATGAGTCATTTAAAATGACCTAGAATGTTATACAAAACAAATTGTTATCCAAAAGAACCTGCATGAATTACATTGTATGAAACGGAGGCGTGGTGGAGGTAGATGAGAGGTGTGAGATAGAAATTTGCGGTGGTAATCCCGGATAGAAGATTAGATGCATTTAAGTATTTAAATACAAAAATACCATTAATAAAAACAAGTTTGGAATGAGTTTCCATGTTTTCATAACGATATTTGCAGTAGGACAAAGAAAATCTTTTAATATAAATACGTAGATACATTCACGAGAAAATAATGTAGGGAAATTCACTTTTATTCTCCAAAGTAGCTCATGAGTACTAACTAGACACTAAAATGTAATCATAATCATTCACGCATTCTTTAAACTGAACCTGAAATACTTACCAATTACCATATCAACTAACTCAAGTAGGTAAGTATGTTTGTACGATTTTCATGAAATCGGGGCAAAATGAGATATCCTATTTAATTCTCGATTGTACATGTTTAAATTTTAACCACACTAAATTAAATACTTTACTTGTTAATTCTACATTAAAGCTGCAACGGTAACCATGCATAAAAGTTATAATGCTTCTTCTTCTAAAATGCTAATTAATGGGCTTTGCTGTTAAAAAAGATTCTCTTCCCTCGTTTAATTGTCATGTCCGGGACATGATGTCCCCCGTTCCCATTCCCTTGATACATGTATGAAAACACTAAAAGTTAAAAATGAGCAATCATTTAATCTCCTCAAGATTTAAACTACATAAATGTTCCATTTAAGTTGATATTTAATATGTAGTCTTTAATTTAAAATGCAACGATTCCAGCAGAAATCCAGTAAGTTTTCCTGCTGCCATGTCTCTAGTGGCTGGTGTTGCCCCGGAATTTTGCAGCGAAGCATTGCAGATTGCAGCTGTTTATAGTAAACATTCTGACTCATCTCTTCACATTTGTCATACCGGCTGCATTTTAATTGTTGTGATTTTTAACTAACTAATTATATTGGGTGGGAGGACATAGGAAGTAACACTAAAGTACATTCTAGTCACCGAATAGTTAACGTGCCAAGATTCATTACTTTTTATAGAAAGTCAATTAGTTCACTTTATATAATGGGAGTGTTTTATGAGCGTTCGTTAGAATCGTTAAAAAGTGTTAACTCAGTTAGTTGGCTTGTTATCGTTGGAGTTTTAATCAACCTGAGCGCAGGTCAGCATCAGGGAGCATTGCCGAAGGAGTTTACACAGGTGAGCTGTTAAATATTTTTTAAAGTTTGAGTAAAGCGTGGTAACACGAAAGACTTTAATGTGAATTTTCAATTTTGGTCATTATTTTAATTGTTTGTTTATTAAATAGTTAGTTTAATCAAAAATTAAAGTCTTAATTATTTTTGTGTGGATTCATTTTTTGGGAGTTAATACTAAACAAACTGACTTTGTATTTGAACAGGGGTTATGAAGTAACAGTGGAAAATTTTGTGCGGCTCCTCACTGGTCGTGTTGCGGCGGATACTCCAAGGTCAAAGCGTTTATTGTCGGATGACCGGAGTAACATTCTCATTTACATGACTGGACACGGAGGTGATGGTTTCCTGAAATTTCAAGACTCTGAGGAAATTACTAATGTCGAGTTGGCTGATGCTTTTGAGCAGATGTGGCAAAAGAAAAAGTAATTTTTGAAGGCTTATTTGTGCCACTGATTCTGAGAGTAAATCTTAAATTATAATTTTGTGTCCAGATTAAATTTGTAATTTGCATTTTATTGTCTTTCAGGTATAATGAAATTTTCTTTATGGTTGACACGTGCCAGGCTGCCTCAATGTACGACAAGTTCTATTCACCAAACATTCTCGCTGTTGCCAGTAGCCTTGTTGGAGAAGATTCTTTATCGGTAAAATTAATAAAGATGGATGTTTTCAGTTAATAATTATTATGCGTCAGAAGCGTTATTTGTGGTTGTTGACAATGGGTCTCTATTGCTTTTTCAGCATCACGTCGACTCCAGTATTGGGGTCTACATTATCGATCGTTACACCTACTACGCTCTGGAGTTTTTAGAGAAAGTCCGTCCTGATAGTGACAAATCAATGGGCCAGTTTGTAAGTACTATTACAGCAGATTATTTTTTATTTTACTTTAAATGGGTGACTTTTGACTATTATTGATTTGTGTGTTATCCTGGTAGCTCAAAGTTTGTCCCAAGTGGGCTTGCATCTCAACAGTCGGTGTGCGCCGGGATCTTTTCCGTCGGGATCCTGAAAACGTTCGTATTACTGATTTCTTTGGCTCTGTGAGGAAAATTCAGACAACCCAGGAAGTTTTCAATATCACCAATTTAATAAGCATGCCTTCGTAGAATGGACATGTCACAAATTACTTGTGTGTGATTTTTATTGCATTTACCAATGTACTTGTATTTATTTTGTACACTTTTCTGTTTTATAGCGAACAATAAGTATTCCTTCCTGTTACCTTTACTTTATTTGTTATTTATCGTACTGTTCTTGAGTAATAATATCTGAAACATAATATTCCAATTCCAATATAGTCATCGTCGCATTTTAACATGCTTTCATTGCATTTTATTGAATTATAACATATTCTATTCTAAGCTATAAATAAGTAATAGGTATGTAAGATCTTTTAAATCCACGGATAAATAATTTATGTACACTGAAAGTTATCTCATGTCCAATAGCTCTTTGTGCGACCTCTACAAAAAGTACTATCATTGCAAAAGTGTGCAAGAATATATACAAAATCCATAGAGCTCTCAGTGTCATAAAATTTACTTGCAAGTCTTCATCATTCCCATCAGTCCTGCTCCCAACCGAATAGCGACTAAGTACATGGTTTAAAACAAACGCCATAAAATTCCAGGTTTTATTAAAACCTCCCTCCCAGTTTACATGCTCAATATTGTATAAAGTTACATCAGATTCGAATAACTTTCTTACTCTTTCCCATGTTCCGGACTCCACAATTCCTACAAGTTTCCTGCGAAATATAGGAACAACAAAACTAGGGTGGGTAGTATACCAAAACCTCATTTCAGTTAGGTTTACCTGACGGTCACGATTTAGATTTTTGTATTCCTTCCTATTAGAGAAGATATTCAACAATGAAGTTAAAAATATGTAGGATTTTGCAAATGGAGGTTTTACTAATGTCTGATGGACGATTGCAAATCGGCCAAACTTTGTCCCTGAATTTTTTAAACAACGCCAAATGGTCATGACGGTTTTTGGAACCGAGCAAAATTGAGTTGGAATGTTCCTGGAAATATTTTTAATTAGCTCAGGTGTATAAGTAAATATGGAGTCGATAGAGTTGCTATCAATTTCCTGGCCATTTCCATTCAAAATTTTAATACGATTTCCCTTTCCAGTTGATCCGAGCGCTTTGGAGGATTGTAACTCTTCAAAACTCTCTTTATCTACCATCAAGTCCATGGTGTCCTTGAAGATAAGCTCATGATAAGATCTAGGCAAATCTTCAGGATCCAATGGTTGCGTCATTTGAGAAAACATTTTGGACGGAAACAAGTTTCGGATAAGCAAAGTACAAGCAAACCAGCCTATAACTAATAATATGCTTTTTGAGTTGACAATTTCGCCCTTAATTTCTCCCTGCTCAATGATAACACTGATCATCCAGTAAAAAGGTTGCTGAAGTGTGGTCACCACCAAAAGCACGGATCCGGTAACAAGTATTATTATTACAAGAAAGCTGAATTCTTCAAGTGTGAAAGCCTTTAAAAGAAAGAGTAAGTCAAGTTGCGTCTTTATTTCTGACCTGGGTACGTACAGGGAATACCTGTAACCTACAAATTCAGCTCCGTATGAACCAATAATGGATTGCTGCTGAAGATTTTTTCGCTTTCTTGAAGAAAACTTGACTAACGTGTGCATACCTTTGTAGCAAATTTCATTTGTACAATTCATACTATGCAACATTATTGTCATGGCACATTTCTTTGCTTGATCGTCAATATTCCTTACCCCATCTCTATCAAGATGAGCATGTTTATTCTCAACCCATTTTGCTCGCCGATATAATCTGTCGCAGATAACATTTCCAGACTTCTTGTCTTTATCTTGGAAATTTGAGTTGGTCAATCTAATTTTTAACAGAGTTTCGTCCATTGTTTGAGGTATTGAAGATGTGGGAATTAAGATTAATATAGTAGATGTACGTATTCGATGTGTACAAACAAAACACGGTAATCCTATTACTTTATCGATAGGACAAAAGTTAAATACTAGTAAATTATACTGCCATTCTAGAATGTCGTTATACATCGTATAGGTGGAAATGCCAAGTCGAGTTCTGGGGCAATGTGTCATTCCAAACCGTGTAGAAGATTCCCAATCCCATTGTGATACCGTGTTCCAAAAGATGGTAACCAGAATTAAATCAGGATTTGCTGATGGCCATTTCAGGAATTTGGTAACTAAGGTGTGATTTGTGGAACCAAAGTATAATCCGTCAAAATCATCCAAAGGAAATGTTAACGGTACGTGCACCAGACAGCTTTTATGAAATCTTTGGATGGCAAATGTATTTACGTATCGCTGCTTCAGTTTCTGTTCCTCTTTTCTTGGTAATACCGGGGAACCATGCTTGTTGTACAGAATGTGATATAGTTGAACATTGCGAGTAGCTTGGATTTTACACAAACCAATATCCAGGAGCTGCAGATCTTGAAATATGTACAATTCAAAATTCTGGAAATAATGCATCGTGCAATCTTCATAGGCTGCAAGCAGCATATTAAATTTTTTGCATGTGTCTTGCCAACGTTTGAAATTTTCCGAAGTTGCGGAAGGGTGCTTTTTAATTTTTATGCAGTGTATAGTTAGGAAATTAAAAAAAATTAAGAATAATATCGAAGTTTTGAAATACATAGTCATGATAGCTGTCTTCAGTCATTCATGAATGGAATGACTGTCATAAGTGTTTGCAAAGTATATATTTGAGAAATGTATGATCTCTTGTAGAAAATTCTAGCTAACATGGACTTATGGATATCACATCTAATTGTAAGAATATTTATTAAGTTTATTCTGACTGTCAGAATCTGACATGTATGACATTCCATATTTTAAATTGCAGTGGAGAAACACTTGAGGCGATAGTTGCATTGATAGAATTTTTCTAAAGTTTTTGATTGGAACATGGAACGTTTTGATACCCTCGCAAATTATCTAATTTATTTTCTGGTCACTGTCCAACTGTCTCATTGACAAATTACTGTCCAACTGTCCAAATTGAAATATTATTTTGCTATGGCATGCAAACAACGTTACAATTTAGCCACTTGCTCATTTCCAAAGTTTCTACTCAAATGGCTGTAAGTAGGTAGTTAATAATGGCTAAATAATTAATGGTTGAAAAAGTACACTAAAACAGAGTTGAGGTGTTAGTGGTGTTACTCAGTTTTTTAAAAAACTGTACAATTTATAACCGAGTTAGGTATATACAGGTTTCTTAGGTTATGTCGCCTATTGCCCCATCACTACTCCCACATTTCTGTCAAACGCCTGGAATATTTACCTATACCAGAAATATTCCTAATGGTCATATTAAATAGGCCTTATAATTTTACTTTTTGTGCTCCATCAACACAATACTGATACTGGTTTTCTATTATAACTTATAAAAGGTAGGTAGTATAAAAGGGGAATGTTGAATGTGAAAGGTAAATTGAAGCAACAAAAACGAAGTACGGTAGTATGTAGTAGTAGTAATGCAAGGCTCTTGAGTGTGCCCGTGATTTCAACGAATCCATGTATCGGTCGGCATACATACATATAAACGATCATAACAAACAACCGTGTAGGCCCTTAGATAATCCCTGCCAGTTCCGTTATTGACCAAAAAGACAATATGAATAGGAAAGGTACTTACACCTTACAATCACACAAAACATACACTTTCTACCTATTATTTATATCAAACTATTTTTCATGTTGCAGGTCATTGACTGCATCTCCATGCCTAGAGATCTGAGTTAAACAAAGGTATAAGGGAGCCTTCTGTTCACCTGTACCTAGATACATAGATAATCCAACAGTGTTGAATCAGCACTGATTAACATGTCATGTCAAGTGCATTGTACACCCATATATGAAAAGTATCCACATGAAATATTTCTTCTTACCTATAATTTATAATAATACATGTACTTAAAATGGCTTGGAAACATACAGATACAGTAACAGTGTAAGCTACATATTGCACAGTGTACCGGGACCGACGGGTGACAAAATTTATAAATTGTTAGTCTCTCTAGAGCAGTAACACGGTAGTTCTTACTAGACTCATTAACGTTTGTGTTTATTAATAATTGTGAAAAGAGATAGTGAAAGGTTGTACTTTACGTTAATTTTAATTGAACGTTCATTAAAATGCGTTACACCTCCACTTTTTGGTCCTTGTGTTGTCTTCTGGCATACATCGTGGTTGGCATAATGATTATTCAATCATTTCAGATACAGTTACAGCATATGAGTGAAAATGATAATACGGGTAATATTGGGCAACATAAAAAATTGCACTAAAATAGTTGACTAAGTAGATACATTGCAGTCCAGACCAATGCATTTTAATTTAATTATGAATCATATTCGTGGAATAGAGACTACTGTACCAGTGCCAATCTCGGAAATTATGTCGGGCAAACCTGTTGTTCTTCCTCAGGATGACAAACGGATTATTGACTACATTTGGCATAAGGGTCTTCTACTACCACCCTCCGAACAGCCATATGATTTAAAAGATCCAACAAGCGATCCCTCAATGGGGCAGAGCACAATTATTCAGAAAATCTTGAAAAATATGGTGAGTTCATCTTTCACTGTGCTGCGTGATTTAAATTTTCAGTTTGAAAATAACGAATTAAAAATATATTGTATATTATTTACTTGTCTAGACTAACGGATTTTTCATAGAATGTGGAGCTCTTGATGGCGAAACACGATCAAATTCACTTTTCATGGAAAAGAACCTAGACTGGAAGGGTCTGCTAGTTGAAGCAGATCCCAGCAATTTTAAGCTGGTGCAAAAGAAAAACAGAAAAGCTTGGGTTTCGAACACGTGCTTAGCCATAAAGCCTTATCCACACACTGTAAGTTGTATAGAAGCTCTAAAAAGTTTCAAAACTGGAAATACTTACTTGTTTCACTGTCATAATAATATGTAATATGTGCAATTATTTGCAAAGGCTACCTTTCGTCAAAATTTCAATATTGGGAAGATAATAAGTACTGAAGAGGACGCACCCACCAACAAACCACATTACACGACGGTGCAATGTGTCCCACTATTTTCTTTACTGACTGCGCTCAATGTGACCACGATTGATTATTTCAGTCTGGATGTGGAAGGAAGTGAATTACAAGTTCTCAAAACTATTCCATTCGACAAGGTTTACATTCGGGTGAGTATTGCTTTACCCTTCCCTTAAAAAGGTTCATTGGTCTACTATGAATTATTACGACGAAAGTTAATGTTCCCTTTTTGCAGACTCTTTCGGTGGAATTCGCTCATACTGTGGAAGGAAAAAATGATCTTCGCAAATTTATGAAGAATTTAGGTTATAAAATGGTTAAAGAGTTACACCACGTACACCACCAGGCAAATGACTTTATATTTGTACATAAAGACATTTGACGAATGACAATTAAGTATACATTTACTACAATCATTTGACATTTATAGGTTTTAATATTTTTGAAGATATGTATCAATATTTCTAAACTTATATGATATAACATGTCTACAGATTTCTGTAATGCTTGGAAAATAAGAAGTTTAAAAAAATTGAATTGATATTGAATTACTTTTACGGATTTCATTCTGGTCATATGAAACTATCATAAGCACAGTCACTGTTTGGTATATTTAATTTTATTTTGAAAAGTATAGGGCATTTTAGATGCATATATGCATACTATACATACTTTTTTCATATTTTCTCACCTTGCCCCAGTTGCCCCGTAAAATTCATACACTCGCAGCAGTATGTATTTTTGTAGTTTCACCACAACAATTCCTATTACGTATTTAAAAACTACTTAGTGACTGAGGATGTAGTTGAAGTTGAAAAACGATAATTCCCAAGGTCAAAATCATGTTGATCATCTAAAGTGTAGAATTTTGTTAGTTTGTTAGTGACAAAAATGAATAAGCTGCAATTTCCTGACGTGACATAAATATAATTGATTACCGATCCAAAACTTTGGTATGTGAGTGCGAAAAATTTGCTCGATATCGCGATTCCGTTACTGTTTACAGATGACACTTCACTTGATATTGCTGATAAACGCGACCTTTCCTTGGATGATAATGAAGGGTCTGTGATGTGACGAAGGGTCCAGTTATGAACTGCATTTTGTACCTGCATATCATTCAGAGATATACCTCATGAGTACTAGAACAAATTTTTCTAAATTCAACTCTTCTGATATCAAAATCTCACAATTCTGTGAAAGTCTGCTGGAAAGCTCCAAAATATTCCAGTGACAATAAAAAATATCAAAGTGGTTTGTTCTGTCCACGGTTTGTTGCGAGTAAATAATATGTATGGAGATTGGGCTAGATAGCCTGTAAATGTTAGATAGCAAGCAAGCAGATAATTTTCAAATGTGTTTTTGAATAGATAAGTTGTACTCTTAAGGTCTCTGTAGGTTTGAAGCCCGTCACGAATGGTACCTTCCTTGGAAATGAAATTCAGCTTCACCTGAAATTCCATGGCTGTTTGGTGGAGAGCTATGAAAATGCTGAATAATATTATTATATTAATAATAAAAAAGCTTCCCAAATGCTGAATAAATGCATAAATCAACAGATTTAAGACAATCCTACTGCGTCCGGATAATGTGGTGTCATCAAAACCAAAATAAATTTCGTTGACATCGTTTACGGCATAAACTAAGTTTAGAGTCAGAATGAAAATGGTAACAATGAGAAGACTAAGCTGGATCTGCAAAATATTCCATTTAAAACATTTTCAACCTGAGTGATTATGCAACTGTACCCAAATTACTACATTGTACGAGACTGACAATTACCCAATCACTCACTAAAGTATATATTTTCTTTGGACTTGTACATGTCCACTGGATTGGGTTTATACGAGTTCTGTGAATAATTTAAAGGCATTCCTTCTTTCTTCCCCAAAGTATAAAAATGAGAGAACAGAGAGAAACCGTATAAGTGACATTGCTCGCATAGTCAAAGATTTGTGTCAAATCGGTTGTATACTTTCCACTTGTGAACTGAATCGAATGCCAAACAGTCATAGCAACAGCAATCAGAATAGATCCAATGTGAGACAAAATACACAGAAGCTTTTGTAGCTTGGATTCTTTTAGGTAGTATTCGTCATTATGTTTATTTGAAACAACTTTGAACGGTACTACTCCTAAATAGTAGTAAAAATTTAATGTAGCAACTAATAAGGGACTTTCTCCATTGTGGGTTTTCATCGCAGACCAGAACAACATTAGAGACAGTCCATTAGTTCCACTCGAAGGTCAATTGAACTTGAGCTCCGGAGAGATGATGCAAAACGAATTCTGCTTGCACGACAAATATTATTTGAAGGTGACGGCACTTCCATTAATTCTTAATATTATTTCAATTAAAACTACATATTGTTCACTTCTGTAATGGGGAATGACTTTGTACTGACCGAAGGTACATACACTCGCTTTCATGTTATTACCTAAAGAAATGGGAAGCATACAATTGGAACAAAATGACTGCAAATGTATATACCTAAGTATATAAAATATAGATCATAAATACAACGGTTTATTCTATAATGCCTTTTAAATCTTTGACTAATGACTGCTTGACTACATTCTACAATGTTTCGTTTCACTTTGCCCAGGAACGCAGACAAATTCTCTGACCATATTTTCCCTTCCCGTACTAACAATTTTAAAGCTATGTATCAAATCAGAATACAAGATATATTTCAATCTAAATACTTTGACGAACCTCACTGAGCAGTACGCGTTTGGAATATAATAATTCCATACGTTGCGATCAATCCAAGCATCTAATATTAAATATTTGCATTAAATATTATATTACATTGTTAATAATGTGTAGAATAAAAATGTTTCCATGTGAATTTCCGTAGTGTAGTTTTACCGAGCATATAAATGAATTTGTCACAGCAAAAAATTCACAAGACAGTGCTACAGGTTGAGATTGTATGTCATTCTTGACAGAGATTAATTTAAGCTGTTGGTTATAGGTATGGCTGGAAAAACTTCCCCCTGTAGCTGGTGCTTGGAATTGTTTTTTGATGTCCAATATCTGACAAGAAGGTGAGGAATCGAACATTGCGTTTTCTGCCCATGCCAAAAACGACTTTTGTATCTATAAACGACAGCAACCATTTATAAACATTTTTGACCATGTTTAGGTAGATACTAAACAATTAGTTGTACCGTTGAATGAAATTTAGCCGCTATTATCCACCCAATCGTGTTGATAATAGAGAGCATGATTGTCGATTCCAGTGGCTCCTCGTTTATATGACCCAAAAGAACGTCTGGGAGTCCTCCGTAATATGCAATTACTGCAATGTAGAACACTAGCAGCTTCCCACCCCATATTTGATTAATCACATTAACTTTCCATTTGAGTACCCGATACAGTTGCAGACCCTACCATTCCAAGTCATATGTTTTAGTTTTAATAACCAGGCAGACCCATTTTAATTTGATAGCTCATCACCTTTTCAATATTTTCTTCACTAGTCTTCAGATCTTTCTCAAAATCCCAGGCTAATCCAACCAGTGCCAGACTGAGCACAGGAAGTAAAAGATGATTAGAGCTGATAAATGTCAGTATTTGTATTTGATAGACACAAACTATATTGCGTGTCCATGGCCACCAGGAAGTCAGATCCGATGACAGCATAAAAAATGATTTCCCGAAAACATTTGAGCTCATGAAACTCTCAATAGGTTCTGTTGCAGATACCCAATGATTTACAATGCGACAGCATATAAATATGAATTGAGGAGAACACGAGGATTCCGATAACCTGCAACTGAAGCAAAATAATATTATAAAAATATGTTAAGTACCCGTCTAATTTCTCAGCTTACTAGTTTATCCAGTTTAGTCAATCGATTCCTGGATAGGTTTGTGATAGTGAGCATATTCATCATGTCGAGAGTATCACGTCTGTTAATCCAAATTGATTTAACAAATTGGAAAGAAAATATTGGCAAAGCAGTGCGGCTTATCAACTTGAATGCTGTGCTGACGAATGAAGGGTCTTTCTTAATGTCCTTACTGCCCAGCTCTTTGTACAAGTTGTAGATAACGAGAAATTCATAGCAGCAGAAGTATGCATGGACGGTAGCACAAATTACCTTAAAGTTAAAATTAACAATAAAAACTATTATTATTATTATTTTGCACATTTTAGAAGAAATTCTAATATCAGTTACCGATTGCAGTTTATACGAAATTAAAATGTAGCATCTCCTTTTTTCATCCCATTTCACTCGAAATGGCACAAGAAAGATTAAGAAGCAGCAGTTATAAAATGGTTTTAGAATCGATAATGGTTCCCCACCGTCGTTTCCGTTTAGATTTTTATCCATGGTGGTATGGTGGCGGTGACCCCCTATTTCCTCTGTTTGCATGCAATAAAATGAAATGAATAAAATATTTCCAATAAAATGAATAGGATAGATAAGATTTGGAGAAACGGTTCTGCATACATTATTATCCTCTCTCCGCATGAAACTTAAAAAATAAATACATTAAAATAAGGGACGCAAAGCGTCGGATGCATCCTTGAAATTTTTTCTTAATGCTTATTGATTTTAGACTCATTACTATTTGGTGGGGCAAACTATACTATACTATTAGCTACGGTATGTTTTTGCTATGGCTATGTACGCCCATAAAGTAAATATGTATTTAATTTTATTGTATTCTACTAGCTTACGAAAGTGAGCATTTTTATGTAACAATTTCCACTCTGGCAAATGACTTTGTACACTTGGTAGTCCAAAAATTATTTTACTAATGTCTCCCCATTGAAACTTTCATTAAATGATCATAGCTACATTTTTACTTTTTACTTTCGAAAATTTCTCGGTTGCATGTGAAATGACTGAATAAACCATTCTATTCAATAATTATCTTGGAATTTTCTTGTGATACACATACACGGGAAACAACTTTTTGGTTCCCTTAAATAATTAATCGCACATAGTACATTATATATGTATTTAACTTGCAGTAACTTTAATCCTTCTATTCTCAATTCTGTTCATATTTTATTTTTTTCGTTATTTTTTCATTGATCCAAGGTATTCAGGATAATGAGAAAGGGATGTATTATATTCATTTATGGCTAATAAGTTATCATTATGTACATAATTTAAATTATTCTAATGAGGTATCTTTAAAGTAGACAAATAATGAGTCACTGATGAGATGATGATGACATTATGACATAACAACGGCGAGAGAGAGAGCTGTAGAAAATGTAGAATCTGCATTGTACATGATTGGGGCAACGTAAGAATTCTCCTGAGAAATGTAATGTTCTTTATGCAAGTCCAATGAAAAATGAATGAATAAATATACTCCATTTGGATATTTAAATACTGCTACTATCTTTAATTAATTTACGCTCGATTAATTATCCTTCAAATATCAAGTTGAGAATTTTGTTTTAATTACACACGCTCATAATCATAATAAAAAAAAAGTTTTTTTCTGCTGCATTTCCATGTCGGCTGGCCTTTACATCCAAACAAGGTGATATGATGATGTATCTGAGCACTTGTCTGTGTGCATGTGCTTTTGGCATTTTGTTGGATTCGGAACATCTTTTGTGCATGCTTTTGTGTTGATTTGATTGAGAACGGGATTTTAAGTTCATTAAGTTAAGAAAGAAGAGGTCTTTCACTTAATTATCATTACTGCAGTTTAAAAAAGTTTTTTTCCCCTGTGGTGTACTAAAAAAAAGCGTATACTAGTATAAAAGCGTATACTAGTATATACGCTGACTAAAAAGGACAAACGGCTG
Organism: Coecobrya sp. COE2; assembly: GCA_027743765.1. Taxonomy (NCBI): domain Eukaryota; kingdom Metazoa; phylum Arthropoda; class Collembola; order Entomobryomorpha; family Entomobryidae; genus Coecobrya; species Coecobrya sp. COE2. The sequence continues at coordinate 22,050 of JAHZMV010001580.1, forward strand.
GACATGTAAAAGAGTAAGTAGTGACGTGAGAAGAGTAACTTATGTCAATCCTTGACCGTAAAATAGTCCTTGCATAATCAATTAGTTGAATTTCATAATGTGATTTGTTAAAAACAGAATGGACGAGCATCCTATCCCAACGGTCGAATCCTTCCCGCAAAAGGGCCCTTCTTTTAGAATGATGCCAGGGACGCAACAACATAACTACGGTGGAAGTGGAAACCGTTCTGGAGGCACCACCTCAGGCAACCAACATCGCCGCAATGGTTATCATCAGAACAGCGGTGCTCCACCGTTTTTAGATGACCAGCGTCGGATGTACTCCAACGGTACTGGATTTCAAAGCCGCTATCATCAGCAGAATCACCGAAGTTACTACACTGACCGGTTTGGGCGCGTTCACCATGAGAATCTAGTGCCTGTACATTATCCAAATGGGTATAGCAAGCAGAACGGTCAAGGTTATCGACAGCAACAACAGTTTGGAAACTATGGTCCATTTCCTCATGGGGTTTTTACGCCACCGCCTAATTGTATCAGCAGGGGCAAAGGTAACAGCGATCAATGGATGACACAGAAGCAACAAAATAAAGAGCGAAATGAAAAGATTGAGAAGGAAGATGTTCAGGATTCCAACGATTCTCCTAAGAGTTCTGGGGATTCTGGGTGCTCAACTTTGCGGGGTGGGGATAATTTAAGGGATGATATCAGCGAAGCTAGTTCTGTCGCTGGTGATGATGACATTCTTCAGGATGTGGAGGTAGATCGTCAAAATCGTGGACCTCAGCAGCCGATCATCACAAACGACGCAACGAGAGTTGCAGCAACAACAGGATGTCCAGTTTTGTCATAATAATCATGATGACTTTCCCGATGTGAAGATGAAGTCTACCCAGTATAATGATGAGTAGTAAGTAGCGTTGTTGATGAACATTCAAATTAAATGGTAGTTTTCTAATAAGAAGAATGTTACTTATGCCTGGAAATAATTTCTTTTATAGTTTTAGGATGAGCCAAAATAATTATTGGAATACGAGAAGGGAAATTTTCCAAGAAGAAGCAATTATAAATGACGTTCTACCGCCTTTCATCCACAATGGGCCACCAAGGGGTTTTGAATCCAGGAGCTTCCAACACAATCACGTTTATATGGAACAGGGTTTAGGATATCCACTTCAGATGGAAACTCGACCTTCAAAATGGAGGCCCTCTTCAGTCTACAGCACGTTTTATGCAACATCATCAAACGGTTCAATTACACGTGGAGCATATTCACACAATCCCCAACTTTCATCCCATGTTACTTCAGTACGTCAACCCGGTATCCACGCATAACGGAACTCCTTTCGGATTGTTTGAGGATTCTATGGTCGGGTTCCGTCAATTCCAGAAGGACTACGGCGACCAGGACTCCACAAAACAGCAGGAGCAGCTTCACAAGGTAGCGCACGAGCAAGAGGATTCACGGGAAGATTTTGGGATAAACGGCGGTTTTCATTTGTTTCAATCTGTTAAACCACTTATTGAGTTCAAGAACGTCAGGTTAGGTGTTGATGGTCGAGATTTTATTGATACACGGAAAGTTCGCAGTTTTCTCAGGAATGGGGATAGGGAGTACAAGTTGTTTGATAATCAATCAAACCCTATTGGAAACATCCTTAAGGAGATTTACAATCGTGACCTACCCGTGGGAGCCTTCACATTCACCAATCTTGATAAGCTTGTCAAGGGTCTTGATAGCAGTGAACCTGTTCTTCCTAACTTTGCTGGTCCCTTTGCCGAGTGGGATGATTCCTGGAGCTCTGACAGGCTAGATGTGCGAAAAGGGTTCAAAGAATACGATTTGCTTTTTGAGGCTCAACACGGGGATCCAATTTTTGGCCACAAATTTTGGGACCAATGATAAGACCTGGTGAGCTGATTTTTGTATATTTTTGTTTCCAAATTATTTTTCGATTTTTATAAATTGTTGAATAATGAAAATGTTATTTTTTAGCGTAAAGCCCAAAATAAGACGGGAGATGTTCAAGTCGTTTTCATTTGAGATCCTACTCTACATCTTCTACACTTTTACAAGGGACGCGTTACAGTTATTGGCTGCAAAGGAGATGTACTCGAGGGGATGGCGATTTCACAAGATCTACCAGGTTTGGATAGACTCCTTGGATTTCCGATGTGCATGGTGCCGGTGCTTCGGGGATTAATGACAAAGGGGGGTGGGTATCTGGGATCTACAAGTACTTTCATTACGTCAAGTGGCAGTTCTACAAAAATGAGTTTCAAATTAATGACAGTATTCTGGAAGGAGAGCCGCCTGAGGTTGAGAATGAATTGTGGGAGGGTTGACCGGCAAACCGGAGACTTTGGAGATTACAAGCAAAATTAGTTTTCCTTTTGATTTTGTATCATGTATCCGTTTCCAAGACATACTTTTTTGTTTATTATTGTTAATCAACATTTTGTAATGTTTATTTTTAGCCATATTTGATTACTATTATCATGCAATTTAATTTAATTTACGTTGTGCGCATTTAATTAATTGAAGTTATTATCAAGTTTCATTTTTTGCTATCGCTGTCATGACGGCTTATGTGTAAAGTCAAAGAATGATGCCATTGATGAGACAACTTGCCATTTTCAAGAATAAGAAGGAAGCAAGAAAATTAATGAGGGGATTGTTTTGAATGAATTAGATTACTTGGATAAGTAGTTATAATGATTATTGAATTGATTACATTACCGGTGATGACCGTTGTTCTTTAATTTTTATAATGATGATCTGATGATATGATATGTCATGTTACTCCTGGTC
>JAHZMV010001581.1:0-24582 GCA_027743765.1 Coecobrya sp. COE2
AGACTTCCACACGTACACATCAGACTGAATATAGAATGAGGTGCCTCTACTAAAAAGTTCATGTGATGAAACAAAATTCATCTTGTCAGCCCAAGCTAATATTTGTGTAAATGTGTGTCCAAACTTCCAGTTATTCGCATTAAATCTAATCCTTCCGGGTCTGGTAACTACAGAAACCCCATCCCGAATAAGTTGCTCGAATTTTGTATAAGGTATAATTTCTAATCGGGGACTAATTTCGGGGAAATCAAATTATACACATTACTATTCTTGTACCCATTACTCAGCACTATCCCGCCCAACATGAGAGACACCATCGTAATCCATAAATGTACCTTGTCGGAGAACGAGGACAAAAATGGGTCACCTTGCTCCAACAGGACCTTAATGACTGGCATCATATTAGTGAAAAAGTTACAGTACCGAAAAGGACTTGAAAATTGACGATGTGTCTCAGTCATGATTATCATAGTTAACAGAATACATAGCCATACCTCCAACTCATAAGCCCAAAGCAATTCGTAAAGACCAAACGAGTCGCTTCCTGCAAACTGACCGCAGCTAATAAAGGCTAGATTATTTGCTGTATCTTCATACGTTAGCCGAACGAATTTATGTCGTTCATCTGCGATTGCAAATATTTTCATCTGTACATCATTCTCATAGTTCCGATATTTTCCGGAATTTAGGCGAATCGGTTTCCCATTTTTGCAATAACGATCTCCAAAGTTTACGATTGTCCAAAGACATCTGACTTGACGGCATCAAAACGTTTCCCGTGGGCGAACTTCCTTCGCATGATAGAAGCTTTCCCCAAAATTTAAAAACAGTGTCAAATAATAAGAATACAGACTTGTCCGGATAAACTGACCAGTTCGTATCGTCTTTGGATTGTTTTAAATACAGTCCTGATTTTAGGTAAGACAATTCAATTCTAGTACACCTGATAGACATTCTAGGAACACCTAAATTTTCAAAATAGATTGATATGCGATACATCACTTGGCTCATCTCACTTTGATGCATTACAGTTGCTATCACCACAGAATTGAAAAGCGTGGGAGCCACATCTGTATCCTAAACCTTCCGTGGTCTATCAGATGAGCTCTGGGAAATCATAAACCTTTTTATAGTTTCAATAGCATTAGGAAAACTTTCTTCTTGAAATACGAAAAATTGGAGCCACCAACGTCAAACCAGAATGACAAGGGATGCCTCGCAATTAACAGAAATGTCGGAGGAATTTGAATCGATATTTGAACCTGTCAATTCCACGGTTTTGTGTTGATTGCATATTTGAATAGATTTAGTCGCACACATAGATCAAGTATCTTTGGATATTTATGGAAAAGTATGCCACCCAAATAATTCGACGTCGGGCATGGAACGGATCTTCACATTTACGCTGTAGTTTCTCTGATGAAACCCGAACGGTGTCCACATTATCAAATGCTTTCTCAATTTTGATTTTGATGACACCTCAATTTGACGATAAACAGCTAGTTGAGGTCTATCCAAAATTATATGACAATGGTTGTCGTGAAGCGAGTTGAGAATACCAGAAATATTCATGAACAAATTTTGCACTGCTTTTTTATTTGGATAGTTTTTCTGAATATGGAAAATAATTAGTCGTTCTTTTACATCGTAATAGAATTTAAATTTATTTGCCGGTACGGCATTTAGAGGTATCACGCTCACGGCAAACTTTCTTTTACTGTCATCTGACCAATGTCTAAAGTTCAAAGAGAGAGAAAATGTTATCAAATGAATGCACGGAAAATATAAGTTCAATAAATAATACATTAGAAGTATCTTGTGGTAAATATGAACGGTTCTCTGTATGTTTCACTGAAATTTATTGCGTTCCGTTGAAACTATTTTTACACAATTTATATTTGACTCTGCTTAACACTGCTCCCTTATTTCTCGACGCAGAAATTAACCTTTGCTACCAGGTTATTTTATTTGCACATAAATGTATTTGTATCTATATAAAAATACTTAAATGCATGTTGTTAGACTGTTTTCATGCATATTCTGAACTTAGACACCGCGGAGTATTATTCAGTGTGACGGAATATTTTATGGATCCAGTTCATCGTTCGCTCCACAAGTATTTAATTAATTTTTATTTCCTTCTATCCAATAAATGTAAAATTGTCTTACCACGGAAAATTGAAACCGTTATGAAGAATGAAAAATGTAATTTAGATCCATCCGCAGTGGAATTAAATTTTGAGAAATACATGCAACCATACCGGTATTAATTAATCGAATAGTTGGTATCGTTTAAAATGATGGTGGTCTTCTTGAAGAAACGAAAATCAATTTGATTAAACTCGTGATCCATTAGAGAGACGCGGAAAATATAATTGAAAAAATCTCTTTCGTTTCAAATGAATGTATTTTTTGATCCTTGTAAAAGTAATAATGATTTTTTCCACTATGATTTGTTCCTGAAAAGTAAATTTTATTTCAAAATGAAATATGATGACAGTCAAAAAATTATTTTTGAAAGTGACTAAATATTTTACAAATGCGCCTATATATACTTACGTATATATCAAATGTTGCTCTTGCGTGGACAATTTCATTGAATTTAGGAAAAAACGATTTTAGATTTTAGTAACATCCTAGTAAGACTATATGTACACGGGGTTTTCTCGCATTTATGTTTGATTGAAGTGAGGAATTATCTTGCCTTTTTGCTGATAGCAATGCTACATGGAGCCTAAAACGTTTTTGCTTTGTCGCATCCATTTTTAACTTTGTACCAGTAGAACGTTTTTGACTATTATTGCAAAATGAGATTAACGATAATTTGGGGAGTGTGTATACGGCAGGGTGTTATTGCTTTGTAAATAAAATAATTCTGCATTCTAAAAATTATCTAAATTACATGACAATGAGTATCATGGAACGTGTTAGAATTTCAGAAACATTGAACAAATCGCGTGCTGCTTCTGTAACGGGATAATCTTACTGAAGGTGTGAAAGTAATTTACGATCTTCGTCATTGTAATAGAACCTAAATTCATTTGTTGGTACAGCATTCAGTGGTAATACGTACAGATTGTAAAGTCGTTTGCTGTCATCGTTCTGGTGCTTAAAGTTAAAGGAGAGAGAAGTAGGCGAATGTAAATACACAATTCATAAAAATTCATTATATACAGAATTGTAATTGACTGAAGCCATTTTGTAGATTTAAATATCTTTCAGCGATAGGGGTTTGACGATGGGTAGATATGAATTGTTCTCTGTATCTTGTTCTATAATATTTTATGAATAAGCGATTTATTTAAATGTAATTTGGATGTTTTTGGGAGCTTGAAAAGTAGTCCACAGGAAATAATATCAATCATAATATATTTTCGCTTGACTGAGGAGTTTTATTGTCGATGATATGGATTTATTCCAATGGGATAAATACAAGATTGGTTCACCATGAATAAATTAAATCGGTCATGGGAAGTAAAAACGTAATTAAAATATATCCGGCAGAGCGTTGAATTTGGGAAATACATGCAACTCTTCCAGTATATGTAATCAAATAGTTTCATCATTTAAAATATCTCTCAAGGAAAGAGAACCCATTTATTCAAACTCAAGATCCATTAGAATTATTATTATTTAGACACATAGTTCGAAAAATCGATTTAGTTGCAGAAGTATTGAGTATTCTATTCACCCTTATACAAATAATTGATCATATTTCTGTTCGTTATAGTATAGCAAATTCTCGAAACTGAATATTTTCCAACTATGCTAATAATATTGGAACAAAATGCAAACCAAGAACCGAAATTTTCATAATTAAAATTATGCATACTTTTGCAATTTAACCTATATTATATGTATTATCGCTTAGAAACTTAAATAAAACATTTCAATTGTTACGAATGTATTTTATGAATTAATAATAAATAGTCGTCTGCCAATACACCTAACAAGTATCCAACATGAGTATGGTGTCGGTGTCTCACGTTTAAAATTATACGATGAATAATCATATATACAGGGTTCGCAGTCACGCGTAGCGTATAAATCGGTGAAGGTTAAAGCTTGTTGGTATATGCATTCAGTAATAATTAAGTAAAATATCTGCAAGAAACAACTGACTGTTCTAAAAAAATTAATTCCGCTTCACTGCAGCAGAAACAAATACTAGTTTTGTTTCCTGCTTTGGTCGAGAGCGTATTTTTGAACGGTGTTTTGATCGTTTAAGCATACCTCCTCTGAAAATCATAATATTTCCTTTTATACAATGTACTACAACTAACAAAATTATGGAATAGCATCGTTTGCATAGATTTCTAGCGCACAGGTAAATGCCAGGTGTCATCTCCAAGAAAAAACATGTGAATGTTATTAACTTTGCATACAAGTAGAGCAAGAAAATATTTGCCACATTTTCTTGCATGTTTGGTACTTGCGGTGATGAATCCTTCAAGACGGGAGAAAATTTGGTCATCTCACGTATCAGCTGAGCCCACCAGTTCCACATTCCTGATACCTGGATTGACTGAATTCGCTTTAGTACATTTGGATGAAGTGGACCACTGAATTGAACGCCCATGTAAACCTTAGCATACTCCTCATTTGCGACGGATATTTTGTGTTTTGTATTCGATTTGTATAGTCTTGCTGCCCATTGCTTTGCCATGAAAGATGGTAGCAGTAAGGCTGATTTATTGCATTTTTCCAAGTGTTCCCAAACTAGAGTTTCATGTTTCTTTGATATCTCATTTAGAAATATTTTTGGCCGAATTTTTATTTCGGTTTTATTTGCTCTCTGATTGATATCAAGCCATTTGCGGGAATGGTTTAGAAAAAATTCATGACTGACAAATGCAGTTTTGCTGGATAAGCGACTGTTAAGCAATAAAATGGGCAACGATGTATTTGATAGTGATCCAAGTCCAAGCTCGAAGGCGTGCTTCCAGGTGTATACTTCAGAGTCAATTGAGAATATGTAATCAGAGCTAAACAGTTGATGGTTCGAGTAAAGATACTTTTCCTGTGCCCAAATTGAGAGTTGTGATAATGAACTAAACTTCCTTTTATCTGGCTGAAAGCGAATCAAGCCAGGTCTCGTAAGAAATGAAAACCCATCCTTAACCAGTTCTTTGAATTCAGTATAGGGAATGAAATCACGGGGTGATATCATGTTGTAAACATTACTGTTCTTATAGCCATTACTTAGGATTATCCCGCCAAACATTAAAGACATCATTGTAATTCTAAGGCACACCTTTTGCTCAAAGGATGGCAAAAATGGGTTCCCTTGTTCCAAAAATACTTTAATGATCGGTGTGACATTCGATGAAAAGTTATAGTTTCCGGACGAAGCCGAAAATTGGCGATGAATCTCTGACATCAATATCACAGTTAATAAAATGCAGAGCCAAACCTCCCATTCATAAACCCAAAGCAATTCGTGGAGACCATAAGAATCCTTCCCTGCAAACTGACCGCAACTTACAAATGCTAGATTGCTCACTGTCTCTTCATAAGAGAGTCGAAGGAATTTATTTCGTTCATCTGTGAATCCAAATAATTCCATCATCACATCTCTCTCCTTATACCGATGAAATTTGTGATTTATGTGAACCGCATCCCCATTTTTGCAATATCGATCTCCAAAACCAACTGTATTATTTGAGATGATTGTAAAGAGCATTGTTGATATTCCTACTGCAAACAAGTCATCCGGATGCTGGAAACGGGAATGTGCCAAACGATTGCTTGTGGATGAAGACCCCTCACAGTTTAGAAGTTTTCTCCAAAATTTAAATGCATTGTCTTTTAGATAGAAGCCGGCGAAGTCCGAATAAATGGCCCAAGTTGTCTCTACCTCCGTTTGTTTATTATATAGATTGAATTCCATATAAGATAGATTAATCCTAGTATACCTTATTGACATTCGAGGAATATTCGGATTTTCAAAATAGATTGATACGTGGTACATTGCTAGGCTTTTCTCTGGGTTAAGTTGAACGGCTGCTATTACCACAGAGTTGAAAAGTGTGGGAGTCACATCCTTCTCCACAGACGCTCTTTGTCTGTCAGAGGCACTCTGGGAAATCATAAACCTTTTTATGGTTTCACTAGCATTGGAAAAATATTCTTCTTGAAATACGAATAATTGAAACTTTGGAACCATGGATTGTTCTGTTTGCTGAAAATGTGCCTCCATATTTTCACCAATCTCGTACAAAAATGATAATGGGTGTCTTGCAACTAGTAGGAATTGAGGAGGAATTTGAATCGATATTTGAACCTGACAGTTCCAAGGTTTCGTGTTCATTGCATATTTGAACAGGTTTAGTCGTACACATAGATCAAGTATTTTTGGATATTCAGAGAAAAGTATACCACCCAAATACTTGGATATGGGGCATGCAATTTGGTGTCCAATTGTCACATTTTCTGTTTTCTTTCCAGGAAGTAACCCGAATGGCTTCCACATTATTACGTGGCTTTTCCATTTGTAGTTTGGTGATAACTCTACATGACTGAAGACAGCCAGCTGTGGCCTTCGCTGGATTGTACTAATGGGGAAAGGTCCAACGTTGATATTCTCGAAATTATCCAATATAACATGACAATGTGTTGCTTGAAATGCCATAAGAATGTCAGAAATATTCATGTACAAACTGTGATCTCCTTTTGTAATTGGATTGTAATGTTGCAGTTGGGAAATAGCATGCCGGTCTTTTTTGTTGTAATCATATTTGAAAACGTCCACTGATATGTCATTGAGTGGTAAAAGTGACACTTGGAATTGTTTTTTGCTGTTGTCCTTCCAGCGTTTGGAATTAATGGAGAGAGCAAAAGTTAGAAGATAATAACACGAACTAAATACGTAATTCATTCGATTCATCTTGCTTATTAAACTTTTTGTCAGCGCCTAAAGATTTAAATAGGTATATATTCGTAAATATATGTCAAAAATTGTAGCTTCTATTAATTTACAATCTCTAAACCACGTCGTGTAACCAGTTCAGACTTTAAAAAATAATGACTAGCACTTATGTTAGCACTGGTATACATTTTGCATCTAGTGCAGCAGTAGTGACATGGCGAATAAAATCTCATTTCCTCCATGCATGCATCTCGAATTGGTTTACTGAGTATAAATTGAAAGGGTAATCAAGAAGGAAAAAAAGTAATTAAAATATATCCATGCTAAGATTGAATGAGAGACATGTATATCAGTAATACTAATCAATATGTTCATTAAAATGTATAGTATTATTTCAAATTCTGATGCATTTTTTTCTTTGTGAAAAGAAAATCAATTTGGTCAAACTACACACCCACCAGAGCGATATCGTTATCACGATTTATGTATATCAGTTTAAAAAAAACATATTACAATCATATATTGTATCTACCTTCAAAAAATAACCTCTTCTATTTTAATAGATCTGCTCCAATCATTGTTTGTCGTTTTTCTCGATACAGTAGAGCATCAAAATTGAAAAATGTTGGAGCCACATCCTTCTCCATATACGGCCTTGGCTTATCGGACGAAATGTGCCAAATCACAAATCTTTTAATAGTTTCAGCAGCTTTGGGAACATTTTGTTATCGGATTACGAATAATTGCAGTTTTGGAAGCATGTCTGTACTCTCTGTACTGAAAACAATCCGCCTTATTGGCAGCGACATCGAACAAAAATAACGTCGGATGCCTAGCAACTAGCAACTCGGAGAAAAGGAGGAGGAGTTTAAATGGATACTTGCATCAGGCAGTTCAAATGCTTTGTGTTCATTGCATATTGGGATATATCTAGTCTTACGCATAAATCAAATCTATTATGACTTGTATGGCATATATTTCCGCCCAAAACTTCCAAAAAATCCCGTTCGATTTTATCTCCTGTCGTCACATTTCGGCTGTAGTTTCGATTAAGGTATCCGAAAGGTGGGATAATTTTGCTGAAGTTGTGAGATCAGATTCTCGTTTTCACTGTGATAAAATTTGAAATTCATTCAAAGACACGGTATTTAGCTGTAAAACTGTAACTTCAAACAATTTTTTGCTATCATCGTTCCAGAAGTCAAAATTAAAGAAGGGAAAGGTGAGAAAATGAATGCATAGAAATTCTATCATGGAATATAGAAATTCGATGAAAAATCGAATAGATTCATCTTGTCCGGTCGAAATTATTATCTCTCCTCTGAACTGATTTTGCAGCATATGTTTACAACATATTCTAAAACAATTTCTGGTTCTGGTTAATTTTCAGTCATACACCCAAAGCAATTCGTAAAGACCAAATGAATCTTGCCCTGCAAACTGGCCGCAGCTTATAAATGCTAGAATACTTACTGTCTCCTCATAAGATAGCCGTATGAATTTATATTGTTCACCTACGAATCCAAATATGTACATCATCACGTCGTTCTCAAAATTGCAATACATGCCGGGATTTGTTCGAATTGCTATCCCTTTCCTGCAATACCTGTCTCCAAAAGTTACCGTATTATTGGAGATAATTGTAAACAAAATTGACGACATTCGAACGGCTAACAAGTCATCCGGTTTCATGGAGCGTGAATTTACTAATTTGTTTTTAGAGTGTAAAAACTCGTCACAGGTCAACAGCTTCCTCCACAATTTGAATACAGTGTCTTCTAAGACGAAAACAGTATCGTCTATCATAACTATCCAGTTTGTCTTTTCCTCGTTGTGTTTATTATATAGCCATGGTTTTACGAAGGATGAATCAATCCGACTATATTTAATTGACATTCTAGGAATACCTTCATTTTCAAAATAGGTTGATATATGGTATATTGCAAGACTATTCCCTGGTTGTAGAGTAGTAGTACGGCTACTATGACAACCGAATTGAAAATTGTTGGAGCCTCGTCCTTCTCGATATACACCCTTGGTATATCGGAGGAACTCTGTGATATCATAAACCTTTTGATACTGTCAGTCGCCTTGGAAAAATTTTCTTCTCTGAATACAAATAATTGCAGTTTGGCATCATGGATTGCTCTGTACGCTGAAAATATTCCGTCATATTTGCAGCGACCGCGAACCAAAATGCCTTTGGATGTCTGGCAATTTTTATAAAACGTGGAGGAATTTGAATTGATATTTGTACTTCACAGTTCCAAGGTTTTGTGTTCATTGCATACTGGAATATGTTTAATCCTACACATAAATCAAATATATTAGGACTATTATAGAGTATCGTACCGCCCAAATATTTGGAAATCGGGCATTTGACTTTATCTCCTTTGTGTCCATTCCAACTGTAGTCTCGATTAAGTAATCCAAAAGGTGTCCAGATTATTTTTTGCTCCTTGAATTTATACGATGACGAAATATCTGTTTGACGAAACACAGCCAGTTGTGTCCGTCGAATAATTGTGCTGATGGGGAAAGGGCCGATATCTGAATTTTCAAAATTATCCGAAATGACATGACAATGGGTATCGTGAAACAAATTGAGAATATCAATAATATTCATAAACAAATGGCTTTTTGCTTCAGCGACCGGATAATTTTGCTGAAGCTCTGAAATAACTTGGCGCTCGTTTTCGCTGTAATCCAATTTAAATTCGTTTACTGACACGTAATTTAGTGGTAAAACTGTCACTTCAAACAGATTAATGTTATCATCTTTCCAATAGTCAAAGTTAAAGGAGAAGGAAAAGGCGAAGTTTAAAAATTGAATGCACAAAATATAGCCCTCATGAAGAATCGTCATCTCTGCGGTAACTCAGATTGCCTTATCAATAGCATAGCATTCTGCGGTAGCCGCCACATGCCAAAGTGGCACGATTTGGTAACCAAATACGCTTTTTCAGCGTTTAGGTAACCGATCAAAGGTATCCTTTGTATCACTACTCAGCGGCATGCCGTTTTATGGCAAACCGATTCAAGGACCGGCCCAGCTACACAAAGTTACTTTTTAATTCTCGTTTGTGGTAACCTCCATTCTCCTGAAGTAAGGTAACCCTATTACCCGACGACAGGACCAAAATAGTAACCGTTATGCATTTACTGCAATTAACTGCAGAAGAGTACCCTCAATTACCCGTCAAAAAGCGTGACCTCCAGCATGACCTCCAATTAATAAAATCACAATTATGCAAAATAAATTATTACAAATAAATCACGTATCAAACAAACTCGTTACAGTTAATTTATTTATATATTAACATAATAGTTAAACCCAGACAAGCATGCTTATCAATCTTTACCATCAATCCTTTCTTAATTATAATGTAAATGGGTGATTATATCAACTTTACATGACAGGAATTACAATTGTATTCGCTTAGTACTTTCAGAGTCATCCTCATCCGTTGATCGTTTATTTCTTTTAACAACCACGCCCTCTTCATCACGGCAGGACTTGTAGGACTCCAAGATTTTGCTGACGTAACCGTTGACTTCCAACTTCAGAGTTTTCATGAGTTCAGATTGAGCAGTATCCAACTTTCGTCGATTGATCTCCATTTCTAAAATCAATTACAAGTTCACTGATTAACTTTGTAACAAAGTAACAAATTTTTTTTAATACATTTATTAATTGACATGAATGCATGTCCACTCACGATAACGATATTGCAGAGTTAGTGGTGGGACCGCCTCTCCAGTGATGGTAGTGTTCCGACCATTAATCTTGACCACCCTAAAATGACAATGGCATAATTAGAGTCAAGTTTACAAATTGAGAAACTCAGTATAAACAAAAACGTGTACTGTTTTAAGACTTACTTTTTACCTGTCACCGTCATCTTCCTCATTTCCACAATCCCATGGAGCTCCTCAAGAAGAATCCGACACCGTGAACGTGCGCAATCAGTTCCTCTTATTTTGAACTCGGTCGATGAGGAAATAATCAAGCCTCTTTCCATCCCGTCCCATTCAACTGAAACGAATGGTTTGGGGTCATTTGCCTAAAACATATAAATAATTAAAGCCGGGATAAAATTACGAACTTAGAACAGTACATGTGCCCATACTTGGAAAAATTACCCGTTCCCCTGCTAAGATGACCTGTGAATTATCCTGTAATAGGCTTTGCGAATCGGAAGGCTCATCAGCAATCTTATCAAGAAATGTCTGCAGACGGGGACGTATAGCATCCAACTCTGTAACATTAAATACGTTCCCCTGCTAAGATGACCTGTGAATTATCCTGTAATAGGCTTTGCGAATCGGAAGGCTCATCAGGAATCTTATCAAGAAATGTCTGCAGACGGGGACGTATAGCATCCAACTCTGTAACATTAAATAATTACATTATAAAATATCAAGGAACTACTACATAGCATAAATATAGCTTAATAAATCGTTAGGATAAATATATTATAATCTACCAGATTTGATTTGTCGCAATAATATCTCATTCGAATGTAGTTGTGCTCGATTTTGACCGACGACAGTTGCAATTTGTTTCACGTACTGATATAATGGATGAGACTGAAAGGCCAACGTCTCTTGAGTCGTCATCTAGGAACATTGAAAAAGGAAAAATTAATTGGTGAAATGGTCAGGCCAGAAAGACAAACATGTTTGTCATAATTTTTTAACTGAGAAATATCGTGATAAGGCTTGCCTCGTTTAGAACCTCATCTTCAGTAAAAAACTCAGAACTTTGTGTGTTCTCAGAATTGGCTGTGTTATTTAACTCGTCCATCTTGGCTTACTGGATGGAAGTTCCCACAAAATATCACAAATATTACCATAAATTAACTTTTCAGTGGAATAATAATTACTGAAAATGAATTACTGTAGAAACCAATAGTTAGGGCAACTCTGACTGCCTTAATTCTCTACTCAAAGACATCTGTGTAGTACGTTACTTCAGGCAGCTGTGTAGTACGTTACTTGAGAACCGCAACGATGATGCATGCGTTCAAATTTGAACCACGCCCGAATCGAGGGGCAACATGAAACAGTGTGGTCAATTGCTTTTATAACTTGTGTGACTGATCAGCAGTCACTGATGATCAGTTGGGAATGTTGGATCGATAGGTGTATTTCACCTTCAAGTAATCCAAAAACAACTGCCAACAACCTACACTCCCGGAAGTTTCTAATACCATGGATTCATCTCCCTTGAAAACTAAAAAGCGGGCCAAGCGAACGTTTTTTAGAAAAGTTCAAAAACTTAAAGATAAAGGTAGGTGACGTATTAATTCATTGATAATAGCGTCATTAGTAGATTAGAGGTTACGTTACTAATCACACAGTATTTTGCTTTAACAGAAAAGAAGGCCAGGATAGAAGTATCCAGAGATGACAGCTAAATCAATCAACCTCATGACACAGAATCTGCTAGATCTTCAGTTGAAAATCAAAGGTCTTATGGAGCAGAACAAGTTGACACGTTGGTTGGTGACACATTAGCATCAGTGGAAATTTCAGTTGACCCTGCTTCCCCTAATCAAACTGGACCAAAAGATCACGACAAGCATGCTTGTCCAGGAAAATCTAAAGGTTGGTTCTTTTAACTACTGTTGTATACATGTAGCTGACGTTTTATTTCAATTTCAAAATACGTCACACTTGACTACGATAATTTCAGAACAACCAAATGAGATTCCCCAGGGTGACTTAATTATTGCTGCGTTAGCCAACAAATACAATTGGTCATTCGAGTGTACACAGGACGTTTCTCGCACTATTCGCCGCTTTGGAACATCAATGACTGAAGTAAGCACCTCAAAGGACGGACTGATGCGAAGATTGAACATAGATTCCTGGAAAACCACGTACGGATGGGTCTGTCCGGAGTGCGATTTGCCGTTTTATTTTGACCTCTTCAAAAATCCAATTGGGCATATCTCAGGTGGAATTTGCGGAATGAAACCTTCTAGACAATCGGACCATTTTGTCGTCTTTGACCTAAAGATAATCTTACAACATGTACTTCCAATAATTGTTGGTTCAGCAAAGGAATCCGTTCATGACAGACATTTCAGAGAAGTGTTACGGAACCGTATCATCGGAAGTACTCCAAACGACTACACAGTTTGTTTAAACACAGACGGTGTTCCACTATTTAAAAGTAGCAAATACTCGTTATGGCCGGTCCTGGGAACATTAAATATAGGAAATCTTAGGCAACAACGCCATAACACCTTTTTGCTTGGTCTATGGGTTGGATCAGAAAAACCAAACTTCAAGCATTTTTTGGACAAAATTCTTAATCAATTAGAGGAATTGTCCTCCAAGGGCGTTACTTGGAGTGCATGTAACGGAAGTACAAATGTTAGTAATATATACGTTTCTTTCGTAATGTGTGATAGTATCGCTAGGCCGCTTGTTCAAGGGACGTCTCAATTTAATGCTATTTATGGATGTAATTATTGTTATCACAAAAGTTGTAGTGTAGATGGGTTTAAATCTCATTACTACAAACATGACAGTAATTTTGCAAAAAGAACGAAGACAAGCATGCTTGTCGACATTGACTCATTACGATCAGGTGGAGAGGCTAGGGGTGTCAAAGGTGAATCCCCATTTACTCGACTTCCATACTTTGACCCGATACAGTAATTCCCTCCAGACGTTATGCATTCTTGTTATCTTGGAGTTGTTCGACAATTTACTAACACCTGGCTTAAAACATCAAATTACGATAAACCATATTATTTGGGTTCCAAGCAAAAACTAAAACAACTTGACACTTACCTACTGAGTATAAAACCACCATGTAGAATTAATAGATGTCCACGGTCAATAGAGCAACGTAAATTTTACAAAGCACATGAATGGCAGGCGTGGCTATTATATTATTCACCTCTAGTGCTTATGGAGCTACTTCCCAAAGAATATTATTATCACTGGCTTTTACTAGTAAAGGGAATTTCTATACTAACTTCTGAGTTTGTGAATGAATTGCAAATATGCGAAGCTAACAGTGTGCTAACCGATTTCTCAGCGCAGGTAGAGAAATTGTACTGTGTAAACCAGTGTACATTCAACGTTCACTTGCTATTGCATTTAACAGAGTTCGTTAAGGTGTATAGTCCACTGCAATATATTTCAATGTACTCCTTTGAAAATTATAACCAGAGAATTCTCAAGTATGTATCAGGTTCACAGTACGTATCACATCAAATATCTAAGCGGTATATTCAAGAATTGATAGTTAATTTTAATAGGAATACAATGGATGAAAAATCTGAGTATGGTAATTTCTTCAGGGAACTTACTGTAAGTCGTACCTTTCCAGGTAAAAAAATAGTAAATGACTCAGGTACTCTATACAGTTACTGCGACGTTTTCAATACATCAGAGCCAGAGTGGAGTGGCGTTTTAGATTATTACAAAGATGAAGGTGCTATCTTTTTCAAAAAATTTATTTCGAAAAAAGAAGTTGAATACTATTCAAAAAGCTATCAGATTTGTAAGAAGAGAAACAATTATTGCGTAAAACTACTCCATAACTTAGTCATTGAGATTGAAATTTTCATGTTTGTGCCAACAAAGAACGAATCATTTGCTGTGGGTTACCTTCATTCTATTAAGTGTGCTTCACCACCATCGTTAGACTATTGTATGGTATCAACAGGTTATAGAAATGGGTTAATCCCATGCCAGAATTTAAATGAGATAACGTTAAGAATTGATAGAGAGAGAGAAGTTTATTTTCTCTCATTTTGTAACTATTCTGATAACAATAATAGTCAGTAAGTAATTGTAGTTCTCCTAAATAATCTAATACCTAATTTTTTGTGTAAGTAAACCTAAACAGAAAGCATTGTAGACACAAATATAACATATTATGGACCATCTCAGTCAATAAATTATAACTAAGCATTTTTGTTTTAAACTGAATTTTCATAAATTAATTACAAGACAAGCATGCTTGTCATTTACATCTCTCGTTTCCGACGGTTTTCTTCCAACTTCCTCATGCGACGTTCTCGTTGCTTATTGTTAATTGCTGCGTTCTTTGGATCTTGCATATACTTTTTCCAAGCAGACCGGTCTTTGCTTTTCCAACATGCCCATGCTTGGTGGCTTAATAAGAAACAATTGTGACACTTGTGGCTAACCTCCTCTGTCCACAATCCCGATGCGTAAATGCGAAAAAAAGCTTTACCCTGATGACCTCGCATGAAGGGGGGAAACAAAGAATCGAGAATCTGCTGCATTTCATCTGAATCTTGTGGGTTGGTTGCTATAATTTTAACGATGTCTTTGTTGCTGAGGATTAGTGCAGGAGAACAATCCACCATTTTACCAAGTTGGTGCCTCCAACGGTGAAGATCAATAAACTTGACGGTTGCTTGGCGTTTGTCCAAGTCTCGAGGAAATTGAATCGTCGATAAACCCTTCAATGGATCTTCTTGCTTGGGCGGTTTATACTTGAGGTTGACGAGTAGAGCGGCTGTCATATGGAAACCCTCCCTGAGCGTGGTCTTATTCTCTGAAAGCTATACTCACCAACAATAGTTCGAATTCAGTACTGAATTAAATTTTTAAATCGGTTTGTAGAAACTTATCGTTGAATAGTTGGATACCTGGATCTTCAATGTATTCCAAGCTCGTAGTAAGCCATGACTATCATGTCGTGCATATTTTATTAATCCGGGCGGAAGTGGTCTAACCCGCCAGTCAGACAGTTGGGCAATTTTTTTCTCGGGCATTCCATCGATTTCTGTTAAAACAATCACCAATTAGTTAAATGGACATGCATGCATGTCAGTAAAACAGTTTATATGACCTTTCGAATTTACCTGAGCGTAGATTTAGTTTTCTTAACAAGTCCTCATAACTGATTGCTTGTTTTTCTCGAGAGATTAATTTGTAAACCTCCTTCGTGTCAACCGCAGCAATCAATGTTATGTCGAAATCACGACGAAGTGCCAAAAAGTCGTTGTCAATCGCATGGAAAACCTTTACAATCTCCACACTTTGAAAAATGCCGGTTAGTTTTCTAATGATGTCCTCTCTATTTGAATACGCGCAAATGATGTAGTCACATGTAACTGATGATATCTGGAGTAACGCTGTTGAGCCTAGAAATTTAATTTTTATTTTAGCATTATTATGTTCACTATGGTCTTATGTACAGTTATTAGGCATTAAAGCTACCTCGAAATGAGTATCTATTGTGACATTCCAGGTCCACTGAAATTTCAACTTGCGACCACAGATCAATCATCATTAAATCGAAATCATGTTACTGACTGCACAATCTTTAGCTCGCACGTAGATGGATACATTTGAGTTGCCTTGGGGTTGACAGTAAGCATTTTGTCAGTTGGTTGGAAATCACTTATCAACGCCCGGAACTGTTAATAAATCAATAAAGTTGGTTTCTGTTTTTCAGCTCTGTGTTTTGTTGTTTCCTTACTTGGCAAGTAACTTAATTAAATAGGTAATATCTCACCTCCATTGATGCGCTTTCCAGGTTCGAATCCAACAATCCATAATTAATTTTTCGCGCATGTCGATAATAATCCCGATCCTCCTCTTGTGGTCTGGATTCCCGTTCTCCAAACAATTGAATAGCCATTCTCTCTTTCTGATGAAAGTTCATCTTTGCACTGACAAGCATGCTTGTCTTGGTTCTTGAATTGTCCATCACCTCTTACTTCCTTAAATATAATTTTAAAACCATTTGTTTTAGAATTTTATATTAATTTGTAATTGCAAACAACAACCCAACTTAAATAAAAAAAATTAATAAACTCAAAATATACACCTGTGAACATAAAGATTTTAATTGTTTTTTTTTCTTTTTTACCTTAGTATTCTAATTTACAGTTGGGAAATTGATGATTAAAATTCTCAAACTTCAAAATCTCCAATTACCAGCTGGTCGGTGTGGATTGTTTATCTTTTATTTTAGACTACTAAAATACATTATCTAGGCTATGAGTCTTAGTAATGCATCACACACTGACCGATACTCATTATCAGCTGGTATGTAAACAACAACGACTCTCGTTCAGAAAGCAATAATTCTCCAGACCCTTCTCAAGCTTAACTAAAAATCATAAAACGGCATGCCGTTCTTTACTTTTTGGGTCCGGTTGTCGGTTACTGTCAAACATGTTATCTGAAGGCATCGGACGGCATGAGAAATCACGTGGTTTTTATGCTACTACCAATTTCCGGATGCCGTCTTCATCCTTTGAGATCCGATTTTTCATGTGGGAGAAATTCAATAAATGGATTAAATTCATCTTCTCTATTTGAATGTCTTTCAAGCGATAACGATTTTAACAACTGGAAGATATGAATAGTTTTTTGTATCTAGTCCTTCAAAATTATTACTTCTCTTCGGTATAATTTTTTGCAGGTATTCTTGCAATTCTTTCTAATACGTGACCTCATACAAGTGGAGACAATTATCTTTTATCGCCAACGTTTGTAACGTTAAATTGTAAATATTTACATGTAAAAACAGGATTTTCAACGTCAAAAATGGCTTAAATTCAATTTGACTTTTGTTTTGTGAATATACAAAGCCTACACAAACTTAGATCCTCGAAGTAATGACCAGCACATCCGATTTTTTAGTTATGGTTAACAGATGGTCTCGTGTGCAATTATATTTCATACCCTCCAAACGAATAGATATAGTTGGCTTAACACGGAAAACTAAAGCGGTTATGAGAAATGTAAAAAGTAATTTAGATGCTTCCTGGTAGCACTGAATTTGAAAAATACATGCAACCCTGCCAATATAGTATAATCAAATAGTTTAAATCACTTTGCATGCTGCTAGATTTCTTAAAGGAAAGAATAGCAATTTGGTTAAATTCATGATCCATTACTGAGACACAGCATTAAACTTATGATTGGAAGAATTTCTTTGCAAATATTTGTAGTGTTTCGCTATTATAAAAATCAATAGCGGTACGATTTTTACATGGAAAATTAGGATATTAAAATTGGATTATAGTTTTATACACCGAACGACATGATGGGAGCCCCACTAAGAATTATTTGCACATAAAGTTAGTACGACTTTTAACGAATGCTTTTACGGCACATAATGTTTGTATTGTCATAATTTATAATGCTTTATTATCTTCCTGATAAAGTAAATTATATTTCAAACTGAAATTTTTACAATCCAAGACAATTTTATTTTAAAATTATCTAAAAGTGATTAATTATTTTACTGACCTGAAAGATATGACGAAATTTTCCTATTCCGTGGACATTTTATGTACAGGTGGAATTTGGAAATTAATCATTTGGGTGTTACAAACAGAAATAATGCTGTGTATAATCGAATTTTGTTCCAGTATGTCTATTGTCATGTATGATTGCAGTAGATACATTTTCCTGCTCTGTTTTGAAAACATTGGAATCGAACCATGTTGCATGATTACAAAGCAAAATGACGTCCTTTGCACGTCCTGTGCCTCTAGCTGAAACTATTGTCTTTTTCTTTTATGTTATCCCTTGTCAATCTTATCTCTTATATGATTGGTGTAACAATATTAATTTATCATTCTTGTCACCTAATGAAATATTTACAATGGGTTGGAAAATATGAAGTGAGAAGTCTGTTGTAGGTTTGAAATTAAAATACACTTGCATGATTCATTTTCACGATCAGAAAAACGAGCATTTATGACTTATGTTACAGTGGAGATAAGGGAAAGTGTCAGGAACATGTTGTAAAACATTGTAACCACCGAATGATTATTTTGACATATGCTTTTGGTATGGGTATATTTAATATATGCACGTATTTTAGTATAATTTAAATGACCTTTTAACTTTGTTCAAATAACAATATCATTGAATGAGCCTTTTAGCCACATCATGGTATTTTGTTTATTCATTTTAATTGCTGGAATTTCATTATTACTGAAACCGATTACTCATACGTAATTCGACTACATAACCAAATGTACAGCCTCTGCGCAACATAAACCATCTTCTCCAAACTTTTGCTTGTGCTAGCAAACTCTGTAGAGATTAATTTGATGATTCCATTAAATTTTAACTTTATCCATGTAATTTTTAGCACATTTCCCCATACCATGAGATGGAGGAATCATGATAACATTTCGGTTTTGGTTTATACACAAATCTCTCACAATCAGTTATCTAATCCAATATACTTTTTCGATATATGTGATGAGAATTACCAGTGTGATAAATACTACTGACACCAAAAGCGCAATATTGATGTGATGTGTGAACACAATTTGTGATAGCATCCTTGGCCACATCCATTCTTTTGCAGCATATGGAATCATAAATGTTCAAGGCTGGACAGATGAAATGAGGAGAACATTCAAAAGACCGCAAAACTATGCGGTTAACAAAATACCAGAAGTAAATATAGAACCTTGGACTTAGATTTACTGCCAGAAAATTAAAAATCCATGATGATGATAATGCTGATATGTCTGATAATTTAACTACATGGACATGGTTTAACTGGAAAAGTATGAAAGCCATTTTGCATTTGAAAAAATGTAAATGCACAACTGACAACAAAGTTTTACGTTGACATTTCTGGATTATTTGGCTTACATCATTACTTCGAATGTAAAAAATAACCATTGATGAATTTCACATGAATAGATACGGTGATCTGACAAATGCATTAAGCATATTTCGTAATAAGAACAAACAAACTGATAATGATCCAATCTACTACGTGATGACTTGTCACTGCACCAATGTTAATCAAAATGTTGTTCGTGCGTTTTATGTGGAAATCGGTTCAGTTAATATGATACGTAAAAATTATAATGTCACTTTAGTACAGAGGAAGATGTGGTGAGATAATTCATTCTAGTTTTAAACTGTGATGATTAAAGTTGAGCATCCAGTTTTCAATAAGTAACTGTACAGGTTTTTAAATCAGTCATATTTTGGTCCCATCTCTGTATACTAACAGTTTATCGGTTTATAAAATAAAGTGTCTTGAAACTTTTAATACTTATAGTACTTCTGATTGTCTTGACTTAAAAACTAACAAATAAAAATGGGTTGGCGTGGAAAGGCAAAGGTTATTGCTATCCTTGAAATTGTAAGTTACACAGAAAAGTAAGTTATTAATTTATTTCTAAAGTCAATACTTAAATTATCATTTCTTCTGATTACCTTTCAGGTTTTTCTTTCCATTAACATCCTTTGGCTCATTATAAATGCACTACTGGTTGGGGGTGTCATTGCAGTAGCAGCTGCCGACAAAGATCATGAAATTGTAGAGGAGGGTGATTGGGGTAAATGGAGATTGGTTTACAATTACAAATATTTTAGTATTTAGGCATGATTTGAATGCATAAAAAATTTAATACAATTTATACATTTCAATTCACAGCAAAACTCAAAGGTGCCGTTTGGCTGATTGTACTCGTTCTTGTTATTGGTGGAATTATCATGAAATTGTAGAGGAGGGTGATTGGGGTAAATGGAGATTGGTTTACAATTACAAATATTTTAGGATTTAGGCATGATTTGAATGCATAAAAAATTTAATACAATTTATACATTTCAATTCACAGCAAAACTCAAAGGTGCCGTTTGGCTGATTGTACTCGTTCTTGTTATTGGTGGAATTGGTATTGCCATCGAAATGTTTGCGGCTGTTAAACTACTCAATGCCGCTCAGATTGTAAAAAACATGTAGGGAATGGATCCAAGGCAAGCTTTGAATAATGCCAGAATCTGGAGGACTATAACCATTATATTTGTTACCGTATCATTGATTCTAAACATAATTTACCTTTCCATCATATCACTGGTAGTTACCATTGTTTGGCGAGCAATTTGTTTCTATATCGTTCTAAATTTTATAAAAGAGCTGAACCAAGTTGTTTGTTCAGGATCCAGTGGTGATCCAAGTGGTCCGCTTGGTGTTATGGTACAAAAATAAATTTTGAATTTAAATTGAATCAATAATTGAAGAAAATAAANTTGGCGAGCAATTTGTTTCTATATCGTTCTAAATTTTATAAAAGAGCTGAACCAAGTTGTTGGTTCAGGATCTAGTGGTGATCCAAGTGGTCCGCTTGGTGTTATGGTACAAAAATAAATTTTGAATTTAAATTGAATCAATAATTGAAGAAAATAAAAATTTGTTTTATGGTTTGTTGTATGTGCGTGTAACATTTGTTTATTTGAATTGGTTCGTTCGATTTGGGATGGATTGATTTACTGATTAATTGTCAACAACCAAGTAACTGATAACTTGAACCAAAAAACCACGTATTTCAATGCAAGTGCTAAATGTAAAAAAAAATTAAGGCAAAAATAACATCATTGATGATTATTTTATAAAACTTGTTCAAGGGTGTATGGAAGAGGCTATTAAATCAAATGCTAATGGGATGAGATCATAATGTACGCTGGATCATATTGGTTAGAATGACCATGGTCATAACATTTTCAATGCGTACCTGAGATGTTAAATTGTAATGGTGTACATGCTCGCAATGGTAACATGTTTACCTTAATTAAGCTGCCAGTGTGATGTTCATCCAGCCTGATTTATTACAATAATACCTTATCAAGGGGAATGATGGACAAGTAATGCAGCCACCCTTCCAGCTTCCCAAACCTTGATTTACGTGGCCAGGTGGGCTTAGATTATCCGATAATGTGGTAGTTGATGTTACAACCTGGTGAATGAACGTTTGTTGAAAGTTAGAGTGGTCATGAATAAAATGGAGAATAAAACCGTCAGTAGGTACTTATGTTTTAAGGGATACCATTAGTTACAGATCATTTTTCATGCTACATATTTTACAGGTTGTTTAGAATTCAAAACATAATTCTAAAAAATGAAGAGTTTAGTATGGTGTGGACGAACAAGACCTATGTTCATATGCACTGTTTTGAGTCTCAAATAAAACAGAGAAAGATGAGTATTGATAAAATTTTCTTGAATGTCATCAATAAATAAGTTAATCACATGTTCTGCTAAGTATGTATTACACAAGCAAAAATATTATTCTTCAACTCAAGCCATTTGTTTAAATATTTTTTCCTAAACAGGCTATTTATATTTTATACAAGTTTAGCTTCCTTTTAGTAATTTTTACTTGCTTGTATATCAAACATCCTATCATAAATATTGTGCATTACTATCAATCAAGATTATGATAGCATTTTCTCTTTTCATTGAGTAAATTATCTACATTTTCCAGCTAGGTGTTGAGTGTCCTATTTTTTCCGGATATATAATAAAATTTCCTCTTTGTTACGATGGTCTGTTCTCACCCATTTTAGTGTCTGTATTAAGAGTGTGGGTTGAGCAAAAGATTTTGAAACTAAAGAATTCGAGCAAGGATCCAAGCCTTTGCCTTTTGAGCTTAGATACGCACACTGATTCACTGGGACGTAAGATTTTCTCTCATCATATGACATTTTGGGGCTCTTTGATCATAGTATAGACAAGTATTAGAGTTAACACACTAGCCATAAATTAAAACAACCTAGAGATATGTTATCGGACTGAGTTGCGTGACGAGTTTTTTTGGTATTTATCAGATCCAAAAAGTAAATTTGTTCTGCAAATTGAGTATATATGCTAATGTATTCAACACATCAAGTATAGGTATTTATCTAATTTTCTAAACATATCTTTGTATTTCGATTTTTGGCATCTTCACATTTTTATGTAAATTGCATGCCTGAAATATTATTGGCAGAAAATTACATAAAATTCATTGATTTAGAGAAAGTAATGACGCAAAGTTCTACGGTTAACCCGTTCTATTTATGTACATATATGTAGTCGGTTTAGGTTATTTGATATGTTAGTATTACATGGCGTGTTTTCCCTTTTAATTTTACCATTTGATAACACATAATGCTGCTACTTAACTCCACAAACAAAATAATGTATACTACAAAATGATATTTTAACATTTCGAAGATCTGATTGAGTTAAATATGATGATTTCGATGAAGAGAATGAATAATAACAAAACTTATATATGATGCCAATCTCTTCAGCTAACCAACCTGTGCAATCAGTATAGCATGGCGCCTAAATGATTCCTGTGCAATATGTTATGATAATTATGTATAAATGCAAAAACAACGACATATATACCAACAGAGGCACCATGATACATAGTATGTCAACATTGTTTTTAATTTGTCCATCGGCTAGCCTCTGTGCCCCATCAAGCAAATAAAACTTTTAACGCCACAGTTAATCAAATCCAGTTTAATTTATTATAAATATTCGATGGTGATAGCATGAACGCACGGACTAATCTTTGATATTTATGAACAATAAGCCGATAAATGAATACCCGTTGTGGGCGTTAATTCGTGGTTTTATCTATACTGTCAGCAAACTCCTCGATAATGAAAATGTTGATTGAAATAATAAACTGCTAGAATACTTTCGTTCATCAGAATTATTTGTGTACGGTGGATATCCTTCTATATATTTTGAGGCTTGGAGTTACCAGCTCTTAACTAGGAATTCATTTAAACGAATGTATTTGCATAGAGCAAATATAAAATTCTCAGCAAAAATTTGCGTTGGTGTATTGGGAGCATTTAGCTTATCTCGCTAAGCATAATGTGAAAAAAATGAACAACAATGAAAGACCCAAGAGTAAATACGATGAAATGACAAACAAATTACATTTATTACGTAATAGGAACAAACAAGCTGATAATAATCCCTCCTTTTAAATGATATTCGTCACTCTGAGTCACTGTACAAATGCTCATGAACAATTTCAATCAGAATTAATTAGAAGTGGGTACCAATAATGTAATACCTTGAAAATATATGATTTTAACAAGCAGAGAGGAAGTTGTGTCATTATATTTCATCTGAATTTTTGAGCTGGATAAATAAACTGGAGCACTACGCTACCAATATAAGTTGCGTGCTAGGAGTTTTAGTCAGTTATATTTCGCTCTCCTCTTTGTTAACATTATTACCAGTTACAATAATTACCAGCTTACATAACTTGTACACTTTTATAAAATACAAATAACACACCACATTCAAAAAATGGAGAGTTTAGTGTGGCGCCCACGAGCAAAAGTTATTGCAATCCTTGAAATAGTAAGTTACCATCCAACTAATAATGTATTAACAGAATTCATGTATTTCGAAAAAAATAAGTAACTTACCATAATATGCTATTTTTACTTCATTTTTCAGATTTATCTTACCCTTGAAATTCTAGCTGTGGTTCTTATTGGCTTATTGTTTGCGGGTGTATTTGCTGTAGCAGCTAGTAATCCAGATGGATCCATCAAGGACAAAGATGTTGGTAAGAGAACTTGGTGCAAAATTATATTCTATTTTCATCAAGTATATATTTCCAGCATTTTAAAAGTAAAATATAATTTGTCTGCCTGTGTTAATAGCAACGGCCAAGGCTGCTGTGTGGGTGATTATAGTTGTCTGTATCCTGGCTGGATTAGTTATTGCTATTGAAATGTTTGCCGCTGTGAAACTACTCCATGCTGCTCAATTGGTAATTATTTGTTACTTCTAGAAGATCCATGAAACAAATAAGGTTTACCGAATATTTAAAAAAAAATTCTTTATTATTAGGGAAAGGATACCAGGGTTGCAGTGAGGAATGCTAGAATCTGGAGGAATATAACTATTGTATGCGGGATCT